>AWUE01016353.1:0-130359 GCA_001974825.2 Corchorus olitorius
CTGAGATTTGATTTGATTAGATGAATATAAATATCTCAAGGAGTCTTGACTCCAAAAATCATGCAAAACTAAGCCGGGGTCCTGGAACACTTTTTGAGTCAAAAACTGTGATGGTTATTACACGATTTCGGCTAAAATTTTGTAAAAATTGACCGGAAAGATATTTCCTCAATTTTTAGCTAAAATACTCATTAAAAATATATATTTCAACTCCAAAAAGATTGAAGGGCTTTTGACATTTCTAATATCGTTTTTCCTAATTTTTCTGAATTAATTTCTAATTAAATCGAAATAAGATTCAGATGCTCGTAAAAAAAATCCTTAAATCCAATGTGGCTGAGATTTGATTAGATGAATATTGATATTTCAAGTAGCCTCAGAGGAAAAAATCATGCAAAATTGAGACGGGTCCCCGGAACGCGTTTTTAGCAAAAAAAAACGTGATGGTTAGTTAGTACATAATTTCGGCTAAAATTTTACAAAAAATTGACATAAAAGATTTCTCCTCAATTTTTGGCTATAATACTCATAAAATTATATAATTCAATGCCAAAATGATTAGAGGACTTTTCACGTTTTTAATATCGTATTTCTTATCTTTTCTAAATTAATTTCTAATTAAGTCGAAACAAGATTCAGATGCTCGTAAAAATAAATTCTTAAATCCAATGTTGTTGAGATTTGGTTAGATGATGTAAAGTATTAAACTAGTTTTTTTTTATTTTTTTGGAAAGAATATTGAAGCAATGCTTTGGAAAATCACTCAATTATAATCGTGGGAAACTTGCCAAACGAAAGTAAACGAGCAATTTTTTTTTCCTTGGCATAGGAAACTTTAATCTTGACAACCTCGACATAAAACCAATTTTTTTAAACATGTAAATTGTTAAACTATTTTTTTTCCTTAATGCCTTTATTTAAATTAAATAAATATAAATTATACATAAAAATTATTTCAAATAATTATGCGTAGTAAATTATTATAATTATATTTTGTATTTACAATATCTTTACATAATTAAAATAAAAAGTTTCATGATTATAAATAATAATATAATAACTAAATATATTATAATCTAAAAATAATTATTAGAAGTAAATTATTAATTACAATTATGGTGGATTATTAATATCTTTTCATAATTTAAAAATTTTAAATATTGGATTTACAATATCTTTCCACGTCATAATTTTCCATAGATGTGACTTGATATAGATTTATATTTAGAAAAAGAAAAAACAAATATTAAAATAGAATTTCTCTTCTCACCAAGGAAAAAAATTACATTAAACAATTCTCTTTTATCATAAGAATTTGATTATACTATATATGTAGCACGTAGAATTAGTTTTAAAATATTCAAATACACTTTTTTTCTATATAAAAGTAAAATTATAAATAATAACTTATGATTTAATATATGACTCGTTAAACTTGCAATTGCTACAATATCATACCATTGCACTTTTGCTTTTGGAAGCAAAAGACATTAATATTATAACATATATTTAAAAAAAACCAAAAAAAAAAACAAACACATGGCAAGGCCACATAGAGCTCGAGCTTATAAATCTTAAATAAGTTCTACCATTTTTTATTTAGTACAATGATATAAGTAATATCCTTTTATCATGTCCTCAATAGTTACGAATTCATGCAACTGGATATGAAGCTTTCATGGCAAGGCCACAATGACCTTCCGGCCAGCCCCCACCTCTCACAATCCTCATGTAGCCATTTTCACCCCAAGTCTCTCCCCACGAATTCTTGAGCAACCAGAAATCCGTTCCATCTTCAGTCCCAAATCCAACGATAGTAACGGCATGGGTTAGGGAAGTTGTGCAACTCCCGGCGAAGATTCCAGATTGGTAATACATAAACTCTCGTCCACTTCCGTCGATGGCTATCGAGACAGGCTGGTTCGTCGCAGCCTTGAGCAATGCTTCTTCGTCGTTGGCCGGCACCTCCTCATAATTAGTGATAGAGGCAGCTACGCTTGCAGACGTCTCCGCATCGCAAGTCCCTTGCATTGCTTGATATGGATAATTTTCCTCTTGGGTTATTCCTTGGTTTTCCATGACGTATTCAAAGGCATTCGTCATCCAACCGCCGTAACAGCCCTGGTTTCCGCCGTTTGTGCTGCAATCCACAAGTTGTTGCTCCGATAATGAGATCAAGTTGCCAGTGTTGATTTGGGTAATCCCTTCTATGGCTGACACTGCTGAAAATGCCCAGCAACATCCTGCAAAAAGATGGGAAAATGACAATTGTAGTACAAGTTTTTTTTAGCTACGGAAATCGGTCAATTCCGTCGCTATAGAACTTTAGCACTATACTTTCAACTTTTATTTTTGTTGATTATAGTTGCATTAATGGAACATTCGAATGAAATTAATAAAGTCAAAATTATAGCGACGTCCGTCAATGAAATGGGATTGCACTAAGCGAATACCATATTCCTATACCAAGGCATAAATTAGTAAGTACCATATATATGCATATAAATTTTTTTTCTAGACAAAAGTAGCTAGATTTGAAGAAAATATATATTGATTATTACTATGTGTCTTACCACAATTTTCCTGGTTCTTAATAGGGGTGACGGCACCTTTCTCCCTCCAATCCATGCTTGTTGGAACATCTGAAAAGCTTTCATACTTAAATGGTTTTGAAATGGAAGTGGTTGGAATATTGAGTGGCATCTTGTACCCTGTATGAGCTGCAAGAAATTCATCATGGGTTAAGTCTGAAAACTTATTAATGCCTAATTTATAACTCCTATTCCCAGCTTTGTTGAAGCTCTCAATATATTCCAAGTTATCCTTGAATATCTTGAAACGCTTCTCTTTCTCTAAGTTGTTCTCATATTGTCGGCCGTAAGTAGCCATCCATTGCTCATGTTTGTCAACAATGGCAGCTTCATGGATTGTGCGGGACATGGCTTGGGAGGCCAAATTAGTCCCAAAAATGAAAAACAAGACAAAGATTAAAGACATTGTTTAACAATATTGTAAAGATGTAAACACTAATCAAATCTTTTTTTTTCTTTTGGCTAAATGCTATAAGGTGTGAAGAAGTAAGCACCCAATGTCATGTATTTATACTACGATCTTAGCTTGTTTTAGAAGTTAATTGAAGAAAAATGTAAAGCCTATATATCTTACCAAATTTTCCACATAAATTGCAAATTAGATTTTTTTTTTTTTATTGAAGAAAATTTTCATACTTGCATATCAAAGAAAATTGACATAATTAAAGACTTGACACGCAATGTAATTAAATTAAGAGAGGACAAAAATGCACATATATATGTTAAAGGGTTATATCATCTAAGTTCGCTGATTAATCTTTTTCAAAAACAAATGTGAAATGAATATTGATGAAACCGAGTACAAATTGAGGAAATTTAACGGCTGGCACCTTCTAATTAAACCTTATAACACTCCAAAAGAAAATTGGTGCATATATATGTATATATACAAGACATGTTTCACACTTCTGGACAAAGCTGAAAATTAAATTCGTGTTTTATATTGTAATCATATCGAGTATAAACTTTACAATATTATTATAACACATATTTTTGAATAAACACGAACACAGCATATAATTAATTAACCGGCTTAATTATTAGGGTATATATATGAACATGTACGAAATGGTTAAATTCATATGAAATTCTAATTCAAGTTTAATAAATTGATTAGATGCAGCTCTCAATATGTATACTGAGCATATACTATTGGCTCTTTAATTGAACTTCACGTATGGGGACTCTTAATTGCATGTGATTTGGTACCCTGTTTAGTTGAAGGGAAAATTAAAAGAATAATACTTAAGAAATGGGGTAGGAAGAGAAAATTGTTTGGCCCACAAGAAAAGGAAAAAGTAGGTACACATTTTTCTTAGTTTATGTTTGTAATGCATCCTTTTGGAAGTGACGGAAATGAAAACGGAACGAAATATACAAGATATTTTTGACGAGTTGAACTCTTTAGCTCTTCCGTTTACTTTCTTCTCTATTTATCTTTCATGGGGAATTGTGGAAACAACTTCATCTCCTTTCTTTCGGACTATATTCTTTTATCTTCTTTAGGAAACATAGTAGGCTTAATTCTATATATATATTGTTTTTTTGACAATGAACGAGAAAATATATATTGTTTAAATTGTAAAAATAAACCTTGAACTTTTAGTTCTTTTGTAAATTATACTCTAGCAATAATTTTTAGTACTACTATTAGATAAAAGGATTTAAATTTCTAAATATAAAAGTTAGGTATAGGATTCGTCATATCTATATATAGAATCACTTTTTAACAAAAGATCAATATATATCAATTTGTAAAATGAAAACAGGAGGGTCTATTTAGAAAATCAAATATTCATTAAAAAAAAGAAAATCATATATTGATCAGATTTATGTTTGAGATAGAATTTTCAGTTTATTTTAATTGAGTAAATTAAATTGAGTTTGCCCAATTTGCCAAAAAAAAACTCTTATTTTTTGTTTGGTACAACCTAAAAACTCAATTTGAGTAACTCAAACATAATATTTTTAAACATTTCAAATATAAAACTGAAAACTGAAATAGAATAAGAATTATTATCACATCCACCATCCGTGGAGTTTAGCAGACTGTATGTGCGAGTCTAGGGGTGACATGTGTTCTCTTAAGGACTAGATTGAAATATTAAAAATTTAATTAATTCTAAAATGTGGTACTTGTCAACCTTTTAACCCGCTTGTGGAGTCCAAAAACTACATTAGCGGTGTATATCAAATAATAACTCACAAGTCTTTACCACTTGTGTACAACTTCTTAGCAAATTCGATATTTGGAGCAGGTCTTATAATTGAAGAACTAATCTGGCAAAGTAAAATAGTAGTGTCTTAAAACATGTTGTTGTAGAAAATAAAAGTTTTTGTAGTTGGTGTCATACTGTTTCCCCTTTTTTAGAGTTGTTATCGCTTAATTTATTGAATAAAGATAAAATAATATATTGCAATATAAGAAAAAACCATCATTTCATGAATTTATAAGACTATGATCATTCTTTTTTTTTTTTTGAAAAATAAGACTATAATCATTCTATTTGAACATGAAATGTATGATAATGCATTTTCTATAAAAAAAATTTCAATACTGGATTCATGGGATAAACTTGCTTTTAAAACCACAATTAATTGTGTTCACATTCACCTTTGGCAAAAGACAAAAAAGTAGAGTTATTCATCTCAACATTGATCAAAGTTTATAGCCTTAAAGTAATTTGGTCGGTGGAAAACGATTAAAATGTTTAATAATCTAGCCCCTCATTTACCCAAACATGGGATCAAATAGTAAATTCATTCAAGCAATAATGTTAACATGAATAGTACTTTTTGGTAATTAACCAAGTGAGAAAAGACAGAAAATGACAAAAAAAAGTTCAAACTGAGCCTCCTCATCGATCCTCAAAAGGGGCCTTTAGTAATTTCATTGAGTGTTACAAATAATATGTAGTATGTAGTATATATTTGTAATTGATATAGATCTTGATTCCTTATATATCATTTATGGTACCTATATTTCAACTTTCATTTTTTTTCTTTTATTAACCCACCCCGCCCGCCCGTCCTAGGTTCAACCTATCAGAAGCCTAGTTCTTAACTACTGGATTGTCCCCTTAGGAATAGTGAAGTCTCATTACAATCAGAATAAATCTTGATGCCCAAACATATACAAGAAATCAGCCCTTAAACTAAAAAACTATATACCTTATATAAACTAAGGTCTACCAAACAAACAAACAAATAAACTAAACTCATATTTCGTGGGACTTGAACCTAGAACCTCATAATTCAGACACAGTTGAACTAACAACTCGAGTCTACTTGGGCCATATATCTAGGACTTAAAATTACTTTTGCTATATATTTCTTTGCATATCTTATCAAATTTCCCACATAAAATGCCAAGTAGAATAATTTTTTGGAGAAAAATTTCCCTTTGTTTATATACACAAATTAGAGAGAGGAGATTGACATAAATATTTAAGAGATTTTAGTCATTTAATGTTCAAAAGTACTTTTAAAATGCAAAAGTACCAAAGAATAGCTTTTCAGGTTGATTTGACTTTTGCAACTTTTGAAAATAACGTTTCAGGTTGGTATTGCGTTTGAGATGAAAAGATTGTGAAAATGATTGATGAAATCGCTAGGCCCAAATCTAATATAGGCTCCATAAGAAAAAGGCTGTAATCTTAAATAAGGGCCCGAACTTTCATAAAAATCTCAAATAAGGGCCCCAAAACACAATTTCAACAAATTAGAAGACACACTAAGTAAATTTTTACAAATTAGGTTCTCCTCAGATGAAAACCAATGCTTGTCATGCCTACACATCAATTTTGATAGAAAAATGGTGTTATTAAATTAATTAAAAATCAAAACATTTTAATCCAAATAAATTCAATAAACATAGTATGATACAAGATTTTTCCGTGCTTTTTAATTTATATACATCTCACACACTAGTATTAGCTAATACCTTGCACAATATGTCATAATCTACTAAATATGTATTTTAATTTGTTGAAATTGTGTTTTGGGGCCCTTATTTGAGATTTTTATGATAGTTCAGGCCCTTATTTGAGCCTTTAGTCTAAGAAAAATGGTGCAATCGGAATTTAAGTTTTTAAAAAATACATAATCGGGACTTTATTTAATTATCGGGAACTTATGGGAAAAAAGTAGAAAAGAAAATTAGCTGTCAATTTAAGTTTGAAATAATGCTAATTAAAAAATATAATTGTGCATAGAAGAAGAAAGAAAAAAACAAGAGAGGCTCAGTTAAGCTTGTTAAGAACTTTTAGAAGGCAATCGTACGTTGTTATCATCGCCACAATTCGAGGGGGATGGGGGGATTAAAGACTTCTAATTAACGTCCTCTTTAATTTATTCTTCCATTCCGACCCAATTTGTACGTAGTAAAAAAAAAAACATATAAGAAACATGCATGCATGTTCAGTGTTCACTCCAAAACAAATTGCACTGAATAACAAGTTAGACTTTTGTTAGAATCAGACGAAAATATATTGTTCAATTTCAATGCTTAAATTAAGACAATAATATTGCACAGATTTCTTGCCGCTGGCGACATCTCTGGACCATAGAAAATAGAAAATTAGGAACCAAAACAAGAGCTTCCCGCACGGTATAGACTTGACTGGCAACCCAATGAACTGTCTCATGTGTTAAATTGACATGCAGGATTTACTACTTATTCTTCCTTTTTCTTCTTGCTCAAGTTTCTTAATTGCCGATTTATTTATTTAACGAGCGAGTATAGCAAAAATTCTATATATAAAAAATACTGTAGCTTCCAATTTCATTATAGGCTATAGCTGGATTTTTTGTATATTCCCAAGTATTTGTGGTGAATATATAGGTGCAACTGCAAGACATATATAGAATGAAATTACACAAAAAGAATATGCTACCCCAAATTCCATGAACATCTACTAAAAGGAACCTTGTAGAAAATTACTTAAATTTCCCTTGATTCATTTCAAATTTGCTTGACTTAATTAGCCTCAATGCTTCTTATATATGTATATAGTTACAGGTATACCTGAAAATTTGAAGGCAATATCAAGACATAATATCTGCTCAATCAGAATTCAGACTGACTGATTTTTTTTACTTTGATGATCCAAATGAATCAAGGATGATTTTATACTTTAATTTGTAATATTCTTTGGATTAATTTCTTTGTATGTACCCGCAATATTCATGTCTATATAAATATCAGATTGGTCTGATCCAATTGTGGATCATCTAAGCCTTAGGCGCCTTTCGAAACCTGTTCTGTTTCACTTTGTTCTTCCCCTCAGAACTCTAAAAATGGCTCACTCACACTCAAGCCTTTTTCTGCTTGTCGCTCTCTTTGCCCTGATCTGCTGCCAACCAATGGAAGCTAGAAAAATTTTGAACTTGAAGAAGCAAGGAAATTCTTCCTACAGATTATTAGATGAGTCTGTCCCTAGTCCCGGGGAAGGCAATGCCCTTAGTCACGGTAGATTATTACAGGAGTCAGTCCCGAGTCCAGGAGCAGGCAATGCCCACAAATTATTAGATGAGTCTGTCCTAAGTCCCGGGGAAGGCAATGCCATTAGTCACGGAAGATTATTACAACAAGAGTCTGTCCCAAGTCCAGGAACAGGCAATGTTATTCGTCATGGCAAATTATTAGCCTAGTCTGTCCCAAGTCCTGGAGCAGGCAATCTCCATATGGCTGAAATGGATTATTATTGTCCCATTGTCCCCACTATATCTATAATAATAAACAGTCAATATTTATACTTCTCTGATTTGCTATGTTTAATTACTTTTTTTTTTAATACCAAAAGAAAATTACTTTTTTTTACTCCTTTTTCATTTGATTCTTCTTTGGGATCGGTTCAATTATACTTCACTGAGAATATGGGTAAATGGTAATTTTGTGCAATGAACCCAAATTGCAATTAAACTTGCAAATGCAATGATAATGCTAATTTTCCTGATAAGAATACCATGTGTATCAGCTCTCAAGTATAAAAAACAGTGACATTAAATAGCCAGATATAGAAAAAATCTTATCTTACAGAACTGTTAGTCGAAATAGTTAATTAGAGAGCCTCAACATGCTAGCAGGAAATCATTATCTTCATTATATTGTTAATTTTATATTCTTGATCATCTCTTAATAAGGCAAAAATCTGTCAATTATTATGAGGTAAAGATTGATAAGTAAGAAGCATTTTGCTCTACTTTTATTATTTGATGACTCTCCATCACTAAAATTACTTCTATATTTCACAATTATTCCAAATTTAATGGATTTCCCATGGAGAGATAGTGATAAGTTGACTATCTGCAAAAAATGCAATTATCGAACAATTCTCCAAGTTTTGTCATCATGAAAAACTTGGTGGTGTTCAATAATATATGCAACATTGATTTTTGACAGCACCGACCAATTTAGCAACCAATGAAATTCCGAGATTGATATGTATTTACTGTTTTCTGACAAGCCTTACACGCAACCAATATATTGTGCCTTTTATCTGTACTATCATACATTGAATCAAGAATCCACTTCAAGAGTTAGAGGTTTCTGCACTTATCTGCAGAGTCACCTGAGTCAGCTATTTCAAGCAAATTTTATCCAAAAACAAATTTATTTTCTCATAACCTATTACTTAGATTTCCCAATAATGGAAACTTTAGCTACAAAGTTGAATTGCATGTAAGGCATTCTAGAGCTATGGCCACTTCTTCAGTTCTCTTTTGTAAGAAAGGATTGGAATCTTACAAATTTCGGATACTTATTGGAGATGGTCTAATTAGGCTCCCAAGTCAAAGGAAAAGTGCAAGACAATGGGATCGGCAGGCGCATTTTTATCCAAAAATGCACCTAATCCAATAATCAGTGAGGTTTTTTTTGAGACGAAGTCTGGAAAATGTATTAAAAAATTCCTCTCAGATGGCTTCAATTATGCGTTTCATCTAAACCGAGATAACTTGACCCCCACGCATCTACCTCATACCACACATTAGGCCTATATATAAACAGACCGGTTTATACCTCAGCACTTCAATTCTTACAACATATAAGTTTTGCTTCATATATAGATCATTTCCTTTTCTTGGCACTCCCAATGGCTCATTTCAGCAAAATTACAGTGTTTTTGATTGCTATTATTGTATTAGCATGTCACATTCCATGTTTTGAAGCCAGAAAGACCTTAAGCAAGGAGAAAATGGGTGGCTCTGTTTTGGAGCAGAGCATGATTGTGAAGGCTGATCCGAAGGTTGTTTCAACTCCTGCTAAAAGTGGCCATGGATTGGGTGCAAATGAGATATACAAGCCCCAACACATTTCTGTGACTAGCTGGTCAGTTCCAAGTCCTGGAGTTGGAAATTAGACACAATGTGAGTGTCAACTGTCAAGTTCCCCCGATCGATATGAACATTTTAGAATAACTATATGTAACTAGATTCCTTGGTGGGATTTGTCTTAATATTTCCACCATTTCTATGTGTGAGAAATTAGCAGTATAAACATCTATCTTGTAAACAGTGAAAATAAGTTATTGCTTGAGTCTTTCTCCTATAATTTTTACTTTTGCATGATGTAGCACTAGCACACTAGCACTAAATTCTGTTTTAGATTGGACTACTTGCAAGCCTTATTTTTAGTGACTTTAATGTAAAACATAGCTTTTTTAATACCAAAAAGGAAAAAATCTCAAAAGGGAAAACATTGCTAGAAAACATGAAAAAACTATCATTACAAGCATTTAGACATGTTAATCACAGGGATCTGTACATGAACACCCAGTTACCTAGGTCCTGATAAAACCGATGCGGTAATAGGAGATATATAACATGCATCAGCAGGAGTAGCCACAGGTTCTTCATCAATATGGATCATGGTTAAAAATTTATAATCTGATATAGGTTCAACATTAGTCAAACCTTCTAAGAATCTCACCACTTTTGCAGCAGTTGGTCTCTTGTACAGATTTGTCTGTAAGCATAAGATTGCAATCTCCATAACCTTAACAGCATCTTCTTTATGGCATTGCATATCCTCATTGCTTTCATCAACTAAACTAGCAAGTTCATTCTCCTCTACCTTGTTCTTCAAGCTATCAATGAGATAATCACCGGGAGCGTGTGAATTCTTTCGTCCACAGATAATCTCCAAGATAACAATCCCAAGACTGTAGACATCAATCTTTGTTGTTATAAGCTTTCCCCTGATCAATTCAGGAGCAATATATCCAGGTGTTCCCCTTGGCAAAGTAGACACATGGCTTTCTTCCTTGTCAAATAACTGAGCTAATCCAAAATCAGAAATCTTTGCATTGAAATCTTTGTCTAGGAGAATATTTTGAGGCTTAATGTCAAAATGAATAATACCTTTATTGCAGTAATGATGCAAATACTCAAGTCCTTTTGCTATTCCAACAATGATCTTTTTCCTTATCTCCCAAGTAAGGAACTGTGCTTTGCTTTTGTTGAAAATCCATTTATCCAAAGACCCATTGGAGACATATTCATAAACCAGAAACCTATTTGATTTCTTAGCACAGTATCCCATCAGCCTAACCAGATTAAAATGGTGAATTCTGCCTACTGTCTTCACCTCAGCCAGAAATTCCCTTTTACCTTGGTTTACAGTAGAACCTAGCCTTTTCACAGCAACTTCACAACCATTCTCCAAAATACCAGCAAATACAGCCCCAAATCCTCCTTTACCAAGCTCAGTGTCAAAATCCTTTGTTGCAGTTTTCAAATCTTCAAAAGAAAATTTCCTTAACAAATTGGATACTGAAACTGAACATTCATCTAGAATTTGTTGCTTCCTTCTTTGCCTTGCATCCCAGTTTTTGTTCCTCCATTTTGCATAAAAATAGCATGATGCAACAAGAATAATTAAAACTAGGACTGCAGATACAGATGGAACCAGTATGAAAATCAGCAATGATTTTTGTCTTTCTGATGACTTCTGAACTTTGACAAATGCAAAGTTGTTATAATCTGATGCTGAATTTCCAGTAGCCATTAAAGAAAACATCTGTGTAAGTAAAGAACAATTGCCATTTGAGATATCCATTTCATACCTGAACAAAGCTGCTTTACAAGAGCAATTTTTCAAGCATTCCCTCTTGCAATTCTCTGGATTGGTGAATAAAAGTTGTGGCACAAAGCTGAAGTAAGTGACATTGTTGAGGTCTACAAACCCGGTGTCTTGGCATGACAAAGGAGCAACTTGGGCACATTCAAAGCTTCCCAGAGAAGAATTTGATGGCCTAAAATAGCTTCCACTTGATTCAGGGCAACTGCATTGACCATCACTGCAAATCCCATAAGTGCCACAGACTTCAGGGTATGAACAGTCACCATATTGCTTATCTTCCAAGACATTAGATATCAGTGTCTGATTATACCCATCAACAAGTTGATAAACATTCAAATGTCCATTGGGTTCCAATCTTATGTACTGAAAATCTCCACCACTCGACTGGTATTTCACTGATCCACTTGTGTAATTCAGAAATCCAATGCTGAAATTATAAAACTCATTGCTTTCATGAAAAGGGAAAATAGTGCGGTATATTTGAAGTGGATCCGAATCAACATAAGCTCGAATGGAATCTATAGTTACACCAAGATGGAAGATTCCAGAAGAAAAGTTGGAATTTGAGATGCTGGAGGTCAGAACATGTTTTAAACCCAACACTTGCCCTGGAATCCATACATCTGTCGGATGGTTGAAGGAATTCCAGATGAGTGTATGCCTGTTGTCGACAAGTCTCAAGTCCCCTCCGTCAATCACATGCAGGCGTCGAGCAATGGAGCCAGGAGTTTCAGTAGACCAAATAATATAACCATCTTCATTTCTCAAGACGACATCGCCATCCCTTAGCTCAAGAGTTGCAAACTCCCCAACTGGCTCGTCTCTGTTTGCAGACCAAACAACTATTGGTGGAACATCATAAAATGTCATGAATTTCACCACAACTAGATAGAAGGCGTTAGTGTTATTTCCCTTAGTGAAGAAGCCAAAACCGAAATCGGGATTATCATTGGCATTAGCAAGGAGAAGTCTTAACTGACTTCCATCGTTGAATTTGAAGGATAAATGAGGAGGGATTTCATTGTTTCGCCAAAATGTTGGGTCCTTGACTAAAGTAGGATAAGAATTTGCTGCATTTGAAGAACAAGTGTTGGACAAGATTAGAAAAAGAAGAACCATAACTTTCCATTTCAGATAAGCCATGGCAATACATGTCTTCATTTCTCTGTCAGCTGTATATAAACAGAGTATTTTACTTGTTTTGTCATCACCCATTTCTGTCATCTTAAATTTATTTAAGTTACTTTGAAGTTTGATCAATTTTCATTTGGATTTTTCTTGTCTAGACATTGCCGGCCTCAAATCTCAACTGCTGATATTGACCAAAGATCAGTAGTTTCAGATTGACTTGGATTTTTTTTTTTTTTATGTTAATAAGTAGTAACATTGCAATATCTCTTTGGCCTGACATAGAAAACCAAAGACAAAATATTCATACATGAATGCTTGACCACTTTTATTGAAGAGGGCTTTGCATTTTCATAGGACTTAAAATTACAATAATTTGCCATATGGCTTAAGGTGGATTATGCAGGCGATTGTCCTTAATCAGTGAGGGTAGTGATCAAAAGAATTTTTTTTTTTCTTGGGTGGTATTCTTTTTTTTTTTCCTTTTCTTTCCGATGTTATATTTTCAGATAAACTAAGAGAAACCTTTCTTGATTCTTTGATTCTTTCTATAATACTGAATATATCCCAATTGCATCATCATCCTTTCCTGGAATTCCCGGAATTTCAGAAGGGAAGCAATTGAATCCTTTACAATTTGGATATTTGAAAAAAAGAACCAACCATGTCCATGTGACCCAAGCATGAACAGACCAAAAAATGATAAGCCCAAACTAGAAACGCATGGTTCCACCCAAATTGTTAATCACTTTATTATTGATTGATTGATACATGGAACTACCTATTCATGATGGAATGGTATTTATTCCAGAAATTAATGGAATATGCTTTCCTTGCTGGCCAGGCTCGTTTGGGTTTGGGCCCAAACTAGAGTAAATATGTGAAAGAAGCCCAACCCATAAAGACTTTTCCTTTTTGGCCATTCAACCCATATTCGAAGGGTTTTATTTTATTTTAATGGCAAATTACACAATACACCAGCGGTGGAGTTTAACAGACTACATAAGCGGGTCCTAAAGGGTGACATGTGTCTTCTAGGGACTAGATTGAAATATTTAAAACTTAATTAGTTCAAAAAATGGACATGTGTCAACTCCACAACCCGTTTGTGAAGTCCAAAATTTACACCGCAGGTATATCAAATAATTACCCTATTTTAATTAGTAGTTGAAAAATTATTTTTAAAAATTACTTTAAGGGTAATTATTTGATATACCGACGGTGTAAATTTTGGACTCCACAAGCGGGTTGTGGAGTTGACACATGTCCATTTTTTAAATTAATTAAATTTTAAATATTTCAATCTAATCCTTGGATGACAAATGTTACCCTTCAAGACTTATTTATAGAGTCTACTAAACTCCATTGACAATGTATTATACATAAACCCTTACTTTAGGGTAAAATAAACAGAAGGATCCGAAGATATAAGTAAGCAGATTGGCAAATCATAATAAAACAAGAATCAGGCAACAAAATCTTCCAGCAACTTCACCCTTGGACCCAATCTGATTGATGTGAGACAACTTTGGTGACTGAAATATCAACCAAAAAAACTTTTTTTGATTGTGATTTAAAACTAACCTTCGTTACCTGTCCAAAAACCATACAATCTTTTAAGAACCCAATCCTCCAAATCACTTGGAGACCTCAAAATAAATATGGGAAATTAAGGAAGAAAGAGATGACAGAAACCAACCATTCATGCATAAACCAAAAAGCACGTGGTTGATCATGAATTGAAAATGGACCATTTACATATTAATTCAAAAGAAAGATATATGTCCCCCCCCACCCCAATTCAATGCTTTCCCAATATTAATGCTACCAACTGTCCCAATTTATATACTACAGTCCTTTTTTCCCTACTGATAAACCTGACGTGGTTCCATTTCATTTTTTGAAAAATTGAAACTTTCAGAATTTACATCCTTTTTTAATTTTGTTTTTTCTTCCTTGAGACTGAGACAGATCCCCTATTGTCAGGTGATAGAAACCGTTCAGACAAGCCATGTCCCATGCTTTCTATCATTATTTAATTTAACCAGTAAATTTTGGCTTTCGGCTAATGATTTTGTCATCCCAATGTCCCTACTAATATAACCGACCACATTGATTTATATAAATCAAATTATGTTCTTGCTTACCCAAGACAAGATTTTTATAATGTTTTCTTGCCATCCAAAGTTTTCTTTTATATTTTGCAGTCCAATACGCGTTTTTGATGACACTACCTAGGAAATTTTGATTTCTTCGAAGCTTCCTGAGACAGGGGGGATTTGGTAACAAGGCTTCAAGTTTAATTCCTGGGAAAACTTTGCTGGAAATTGAATTCCCAGGAAGGCATGCAAAGAAGAAGCAACTTGTAAATAACTTAGAAAAGAGTGAAGTGAAACAGAACAGAGATTTTGGTGGCATCAAGACAAGAAAAGGACAAAAAGATAAGACAACACTTATGGCAATACATGGAATGGCACCCAAAGCTATACATAACATACAAAATGATGAATATAAAAGTTTTCACCCTATAATTATATATATATATACACATATGAAAGCATCAACATAAAGCAATAATGCATAACAGCTAGAACATCATTGGCCTAATATTAACAAAATTGGGAGATGTTCTTACAAATAAATTACCGGTCAATCAGCCCTTTCTTTTCTTATCATTAAGGCCAGAAGAATAAGGAGACAAATTGCCCAGGTAACCATGTTTCAAATCCCCACAACATAAACAGCAACTAGGAAAAGCCATTTCTCTAATCTAATTTACTGAAAATAATTCAAGAGAATGGCATCCAGTTCAATCTAATATATGTAGTGGGTCCAAATTTACCTGACAAATTCTCTGTAAACTACTAACAGAGGACCTACTGCAGGGCTACCTTGTTTTGAATTGAGAGAGATAGACTTGGCATTGTATTACAGTTTTACCAATCCTGAATCCAGGAACAACGGTGAATGCTACTCGTGGCTCTGATTGCGGTGTAATGTCTGATGAAAGGAATGCTTCCTCAGTCACACTTTCCATGTATACTTCAGAAAATCGACACCCTTTGCTTATTTGAAAGATTGATGCCTCAGGCTGGAAAGCAAAGGCTAAGCAGTGTAGCAACCAAACTCGCTTCGCCATTTCAGCAAATAAGATAAAGAAGATGGTGTCTGGGAATTCATAGGAACTCACCATGTCTCTGATGCTCAAATTGCCAAAAAAGGACGATTCCATCTTAGGATGAACAAGTTGCAGGTACCTGGTCCGGCAAAATTTAGCAAATGTTGACTTGGGCTTCATGGCTAGGTATTCCGTAACTTTTGTCGATTTCAGTTCCATAAACCTTTCAAAGAAGACTTGCGGGTGTTTCTTCCCTTCAGGCACAGAGTTTCCAAGAAGAGTGAAGTAAGGATGGTGGAAGGCCTTGAACATTTCCCGGCAAATGAAGGACTCAAATGTATAGCATTTGTCATCAGCTTTCCAATAAACCACCCCTTGTTCTATTGAATTAGCTGCCTTATTCATATCCCATTCAGCGGACTTCATTTGGTCGATCATAAGCCGGACAAAACTTCTAATAGACTTAACAGTTTGTCGGAGAACTGTAATAAAATGGCTAGGACTTAAGCCTGACAGGTGAAGATTGTCTAGCACAAATAACTGACCACTTTGATTTAATCTCTTCTCCAGCAACTTGTTTTGTTTATTAGAATCATCCAACTTCTCTCGAAGAAAAATGATCTCAGACTCCTTGAGTCTCAGCTGAGATTCCAGTTTCTTCCCCATGATTTCAAACGTCTTTGAAAGACTTTTCTGTTCCTGAATTTCAGCTAAAAGCATTGAATATTCTGGGGAAGGATCATACTGTTTCTTCAGAAAACATTGCTTGAATTCTGACAATTTCTTCAACTCAGAAACTATCAACTGATCCGCAGCTTGAATCCCATCAGCATCGTAAGGAGATTGAGCATGCTGCAACTGAGCATATCCTGCCTTAATTGCTGAAATGGTAGCAAAGATTTTTGCAGTAAGTGCTTCCAAGGCCATTCTCTTTTCAACCTCTTCATCATGTAATCTGTCAAATTTTTGAGATAACCTCTTGGCTGTCTTACTGTCATTCCACTCATCGATTTCATCCGGCTTAACCTTCTGAACACCATCATCAGGCACAATCCCAGTTGGAGCTGTGTGCAAGTGAAGCACTTTTGATAAAGTTCGAGCCCATTTGCTCTTTGATGGAGTAACAGCTGATGGCTTCACACCTTCCATCTGCAAAGTATCACAAACAACGACAACGGCTATAAGTCTACGAGAGAATATCTTCAATAAAATTTTAACAGGCACCAAAATAAGTAAACTAAAGAATGAATAAAGTGCAGATGAGGGGGGCAATAAAGATCTACCACCATAATGGCGATGATGAGCGTGTTGATGAAAAGAGAAAAGCAAAATGCTTTAACACTTAGACCGAGGTCTTTAATGGAGGGCTGGATTTTCTTTTTGTTAGTTCTTTCACCTATGTGTATTTCTAATTTACCTTCTTTTGACAGAGTGAAAAAGGAAAGACCTTTTAACGCGGGAAAAAGAGACAGACAAATAGAAGGAAGAAGAACAAGGAGAAGAGGAAAAGGGATGGAAATATTTCAAGGACACGCTCAAAAGACGTGTTTAACGTTCACAAAGCTCAAAAAGATTGTCTACCCAAGATACTATGCACCTTCACTTGGAGCACATAATTTTCTATGCAAAGTATATAGAGGAATGAATATTTAAAAAAACTCGCCTACTATATTCCTTTTGTATAGTACTTGCACAGTTCATATGGGGTCAAAATATGCAAATGTAACAATATAAAATTCAATAATCTATACATACCAACCAACTTGACAAAAAAATAAAACAGAATTGAACCACAAGGAGACAGCAAGCAAATAAATCAATATAAATTCCAGGCTGCCTTTTAATGCTTGATTGGAATTTTGGAATTATACCCTTTTTTGACAAGAATTTTGCCTACGAATTTATGTTTTTTTCCTGGAATTATACATTGAAGAATTGCAACTCCATTTGAATATTGGAGGTTGTCAGTTCCAACCAAATACCAAACACATGGGAGAAAAAGAAAAATGTCCCAAGGAATTTCCAGGAAAAACAATTCAGGAAATAGCATTTGGTATGAAAGGCCAAAAGCATTAAATTCAAAAAGTAAAAGTTTATACAATAGAAGATGATATATAAACATAACAAAGGTTCCTATAAACCGATAAGAAAGAACACTAAAAATTTCAAGCACAAATCCAAATCAAGATGTGCTGTGTTCTTATAAGATACTATACATGAGAAAAGCAACAAACATACATCAAATATTTGTTCCATTTGAGCAAAGTTGACAACTACCTCACTGTGGTCCATGAACCACTTGAAACTCCCAACCTTATTCCACATATTTTTTTACACATATTTGACCCTATATTCATAAAAAAATCCCCATGCCCTTCTCTCCAAGGCTCCAACCCAATAAAAATGAGCCCCTTTTCCCTCAAAAGTATATAATAACTTTAAAAAAATTAAACCCAAAAGAAAAAAGTGGAAAATTAACAGTTTATATCAAACTCATAGGATTCTCTAAGGTCTATGCATTCACACCCTAAAAGAAACCTTCATAGAAAAAGTAAGCTGGGTTTTAGAGAGAGGACCCACCCAAAGTGAAAATCTGATATGGGAACAATTACTGCATATTCATGAGCTTTGCATATTCACGTGGCTATCCAATGAGTGCACTGTAATGCAAATGACTTTTTGCTAATATTATTATTTCTCATCATCATCACTACTTCTACTCATAGATCACATCAAAATAAATGTACATATAAAAAAGCCCAAAGGCCTAACACAAACAATGCACTGAAAAGTTGTTTTTGCAGTCCAGCAGTTGCCTCATACATCCGTTAGATTTCTGCACCACTTTTTTATATTACTGAGATTCGAGCCTATTTGTCCTACAACCCCCTCTACTCTTAGCCAATTTGTCCTAGTAGGCTAATCTAAATCTAAATCTAGTTTAAGCCTTTATTTACACCAACACGTGCAAATTTAAGCAAACCCTTTATACTAAAACAACCATTATTAAGCCTACATACTACTTCCACTAACCTTAAAAATGTGTCCATAATCAGCCATTAGCTGAACCCTAACCTTTAAAAGAACCTCAAAAATGTGTCTATAAACCTCATCTAGTAATACACTAAATGACCCTTTTTAGCAGTTAAGGGTAACATTATAAGGAAGAATATTTGATATAAAAAGGGTATAATTATTATGACATGGTGATTACAATTATTATTACAATAATAATATTAACAATTATTACAATTATTAAAAGGAAACTATGAATCTTAAAAATGGTAGAGTAATCAATGGTCAAAATGAGATGAATAGTTTTTAGAATAAAAAAATCTTGAACAGGATATACATAACATGGCCCTACATCAATGAGAGTATTAAAAAGCACCAATGGGACACCTATGAAGCACCATGCTTATGCAATTACACTCTGACAAAATCATAGTATCTAAAAAAATGATCATAAAAATTCTAAAAGCTTAAATAACATTTTGTATATAGTACTGGTACTAATATTAATTAAAAATTAAGCCAGAAATTCTCCAGCAAGAAAAATAAGATGAGAAGAGTACCTAGAAAAAAGAAAGACAGAAAAATCTCACGAGATATCGTACAATTCTGTCAACTTCTTCACTTCTTCATTTGTTTGGTTAACGTAAATCTCAAGTAAGCAGAAACGATATGACAATTGAACCTTCCCAGTTCCCACCCCGTCCCTCTACTGGTCACACTCTTTCTTCAAAACACACCGCCAAATCCTGTAATAATATGAAATGAAAAAAAAAAAAAAGATTAAATTAAATTAAGGAAAGTTTTGCTGGAAATTTGAAAGGGATGAACAGAATGAAAAACCCAGAAACAGGGAATTGACTATTGAGGGTAAAAATAGAAAAAAAAATGTAAACTTGAAAAAAGAAAGGAAAAAAAAACTAACGGTTAAGGAAGAAAACTCAGAAGCTGAAACCTGAGAAACAAACAGTAGAACATTTTCTTCAAAAAAAAAGACTTTATGCCCCCATACCTGATACAAAAACAGAGTAGGAACAAAAGATGCGAAATTTAATGAAGAAAACTTCAAAGGATCACAGTGAGAAACTGGAAAAAGCTCTAACCTTTGGCTCTCCCCTATGAAGAAATGATGATGAATGAAGTAAAACCCTCAACCATTTAGACTTTAAATAACCAAAAAGAACTCAACAAATACAGAAATCTTTGTATAAATCAATATTCGGAAGAACCCAACTTTGAAACTTCCTTGTCTAAAATGAATAGAGTATCAACTAATAAATGGAAACAAATAAAAATAACCCCAAAAAAGTACAGATTGTGAAATTTTCCAACTTACCTTAAAAGGAAGCCTCGTTTAGCATACGATTTCTAAACAGAAACGAAAAGAAAAAAAAAATCTCTCTTCCCTGACTTGGAATGATAAAAACCAATCAACCAAACTACTTCACCAATGCAAACAAAATCAAAATCAAAATCCCTCCTTTCCTTTTTAAAAATACTTGTGATCAAAATTTTCCCCTTTTATGCTGATATATTATTAAATTTTTGATTTGATGTTTGTTGCAGAAGAAGAAAAAAATGGAAGCTCGGTAAGAGATGGAGGTGAAAAGACAAATAAGGACATACTTTTGTCCAGACACGGAAGGCATTGGGAATTAAAAAGCTGTCTGAAGGCTGGGTCATTTTCGGTGATTTACTATATTACATTTTTAGCCTCTATCTTCCTTGATATTACGTATCCGTTAGGATTGACGAGGGTACGGAGATTGCAGAACCCGGGAAGGGTAATTGTGGAAATTACGCTTATGAACCCGACTCATCTTGACTTACGTTAGATATTTTTGTTCGAGGGGAAATGGACGGTGGAGATTTGGTGATGGAATGTTTTGTGTGTTACTGTTTGGAGGTACTGAATAGGTGTGAGTGGATTAGATGGATGCCACGTGGAGATGAGAGGGAATGTTAACGGGGCCAGGGACGGCAGATTCTTAGACAGTCCAATTGGGACCAACTGGCAAATCTGATTCTTGAGAGTTGTGAAGTGTTGTGTTCCCATCTGGCTTTGGACCCTTTGGATCATTCATCTTCGTTTTTTTTTTTTTTCTCAATGAAACTAAATACAAAAAATAGAATAAATCTTAGTAAATCTATCTAATAATACAAATATATTAGGAAAATAAATAAACAAGGTAGCAAGTTAGCAACAAAGTTTTGTTTTGACTAAAGGTTTAAATAAGGGCCTAAACTATCATAAAAATCTCAAATAAGGGCTTGAACTATCATAAAAATCTCAAATAAGGGCCTCAAAACACAATTTCAACAAATTAAAGTACATATTTAGTAGATTATGACATATTGTGCAAGGTATTAGCTAATACTAGTGTGTGAGATGTATATACATTAAAAAGCACGGAAAAATCTTGTATCATACTACGTTTATTGAATTTATTTGGATTAAAATGTTTTGATTTTTAATTAATTGAATAACACCAATTTTCTATCAAAATTGATGTGTAGGCATGACAAGCATTGGTTTTCATCTGAGGAGAACCTAATTTGTAAAAATTTACTTAGTGTATCTTCTAATTTGTTGAAATTGTGTTTTGGGGTCCTTATTTGAGATTTTTATGAAAGTTCGGGCCCTTATTTGAGATTACAACCTTTTGTTTTCTACTTTTTCCTCTTAAAACTCAAGTCCGAGCTTGCCGAGTTCATTTAAATATGATCACATTATATTATTATTATATTAAATTATTATATTAAATTATTAATATATTATTATATTAATTCTATTTTTTTAGAATATTTAATATATATTTAATTAAATAAAATAATAATATAATTAAATTTATCAGGAAAATATAAAATATACATGACTCCCTCTGTTCCGAATTGAATATTACATTTGATTTTTTTTGTTTGACTATTAATTATTACAAAACCATAATCTTTAAACATTTTTAAAAACAACCTTTGGAAAATTTAAAACTTAAAATTTTCAAAAAATATTTTTTAAAATTTTAATTGCATATAAATTTTTCATAAATGATAATAAAAAATGACGTTGTTTGATTCAAAAAATCAAACGTGATCATTCAATTTGGAACGGAGTGAATATATATTTATATACTTATTTTTGTTGAACCTAATAGAAGAAGTCGATATCTTGTCTCGGAATTAAGTATGGTAAATAATGAAACATATATGTGATTGATTTTGTTTGAATCAAATTGGTCTACCAGACCAATACGTATCATTATCTTTTAGTGGTGGTTTTTTTCATTTACAATACTCAAATTTGAATATTATTAATTTCTTAAAAAAAAAAAAGTTTAGCACGACAAGTATGTAAAATTATAGATTCGTGTCGTATATATACCAAGTCCACAGTCCACAGATGATACTTAATTTTGTTCTATTGTATAGGTGGTGATGATTGGAGAGGTGGTAGGTATATAAAAATTGACAACACGAAGTTATGAGTTTAGGGTCACGTAAAAGACTTAAAAGTGCAATAAAATAATTGAATTCATTTTTCGTATATCCTTTAGGACATTAACTGCATTTTTGTAATTCACCACTTCGAGTATATGACTATATGTATCAAACCACATTCCCAATTCTTCTTCTTTATTTTTTTAGTCTTTTCCTTTTATCCCAAAATACCCAATATATAGGGAAAAAAGGGAGTTAACTAGTTTTCTTCCTTTCTCCTTTGTTTATATTATAAATAATATAAATGGAAAGTTCGTTTTAAGAACTAATCAAATACAAGTAATTTCAGTTAGGGTCTGTTTGGCCCAACTTATTTAACAGCTTATTTACTGAAAAAAGTTTAAACTTGACCAAATGGAAAATCCATAAGTGTTTTTCAGAAGTGTTTTTCAGTTGTTTTTGAACTAAAACCCAGAAACTCTAAATTGAAGTTTTTTCTAGAAACACTTTTTCAAAAAAAGTTTTAAGTTAGATCAAACGAGCACTTAAAGAGAAGTACTTATTTTGTAAGTAAACAAAAATGGCTAAAACTTGGAACCGAAATTTATATTTAAAAAAAAAAAACCCTTATCAATAAGACAATATGCCATCCACTTTTTCCTTTTTTTGTTTATCGCATTCTCCTGAAAAAAAAAAAAAGGAAAGAAATATGAATCATTAGTCGACTTAATTAGCCTCTAATAGAAAAATCTAAAAAATTAAGAAACTGAGATTCGGGATATAGTTGAAAATGTTGGATTTAGTTGGTAAAATGTAAACATTATAAAGGCATAAATATTAAGACTTATAATGATTACGGTTGGTCTTAGGTCTAATATATGTTTGTTTATCAGTCCAATTCACTTCATACATTCTTGTTACGATATTGTTTGTTTATCAATCTATTAGTAATCCACTTCCTATTCTCTAAGATTTTGCAACCAAAATGAAAATCGACCCTTGATTGAGATTGAGATTAAAAAAATAGAAAATAATCCACTCAAGAAATCGTTTAATGGAAATGCATGCTTATGAGCATGAATTTTTTATTAGGGAAATCAGAAATTCTCTGGAAATTACTGAATTTTGAGATTAAGTGTTCAATTAGGATTTTTGGGTTATCAATCTTAAACACTCTACAAAAGAAAAACTTATGAGTTTCTGTTCACAAAAATTAATTAGACTAAAAGAGCAAATTAGCACAAAAGTTAACTAATTACTGCCCCAGCTATAGTAGAATTGTAGAAAGGATAATTCCTCTAGATCCGAAGGTCAAGAAAAGATGTACTCATGTCTTGTCAAGCATAGGGCTAACAAATATGATGCCATGTTTTAATGAGATTAATTAGTTATAGTCAATTAACCTAATTAATGAGTTTATGACCATAATTTGGATTTAGCAATTTGGGTATCTTAATCATAATAATATCTTTTTAATTACAATTTTTATGGTGTCTTGAAACATGCATTAAAGCTGTCAAAATCAAATCATGGGTAAAAAATGTAAGATCTTATATTAATATTACTATTGCTGTTTAATCCTTAATGATGATTATTTGTGGTCAACCAATGACCACAAATCTTAAATTGTGGTTTTGTCTATCTTATCTTAGAGAAAAGGGAACATGGCAAAGTCTTTCACATCATTGAGGGCCCTAAGAAATTTGAGCCAAAAATGGCATATCTCTTCTCCTTTTTTCGACTTTTCTTCAAAAAATTTTCTATATAGTAGTCTCAATGGTGCAAAAAAATATAGTAGTCTCAATCTTAAATACAATTGAAATCTCCTTTTTGAAAATGACATTATTGAAGGCCAATCAAGCAAGTATTATTATAAGTTTTGAGGTTTTGACTCACCTTCTAGTTCCTCTTATATATATAAACAAAAACAGTGCCTAAAAAATGTGTTTATTGATAGTAATGTATTAGAGAAGTTCCATCCAATCCAAGTCAATGATGAAAGTGACATATATATATATATTGCACATATTTTTTTTTTGGTAAAGATATATTGCACATATATGAGATATATAAATCATAAAAGGGATTGGATCACTTTTGTTACTTTTGTTTATGGCTATGAATATTGAATATATAGTCTCTAAATTGTTTTTAAATTTGCTTTTTTTTTTTACTATTAGGAATTGAACCTTAGTCTTAGTGATTGAAACTAATAGTCCAAACGGCACTCTATCATGAGACCAAATGTTCCATAGTATAACTTAATTTATTTCATGTGTATGTGTACGTGTATATATATTTCTTCTTTATTTTAAAGAAAATCATTATTTTTATATAACTAATAAATAAATAAATTTATTGACAAAAATGTTTTATTCTCTCTCTCGAAGAAAGATATTATTAGGCTTAGACGCATGAAATTGTCTAGTATAATCGGTTTCTTAGTATATTATGATATTCATAATCACATTAAACTTTAATTAACTTAAAAATAAAGTCACGTTGAATTTCGAAATTTCTCTCAACACATGATTTCTCTATTCGTAAGATTTGAACTTAATGTCTTGGTCAATGGACATGAAACTTTTTTCACTTGATCCAACAAACATTGACAGTGTGTTTGGATTGAGGATTCTAGAGGGGATGGAACGGGACGAGGCATGAGGTATTATTGGTTAAAGTTACATGTTTAGATTGGAAATTAAATTTGATCAATAGGTCTTGAGGGACCAACTTTGGTCCTCCAAGGTCCATCTTTCCTGGTTTGGAGTACCAATAAGTACCAACAAAACTTTTATTTATAAAATGCTAGATGATCCCTTATGTTCCTTACTTTTCATATTTTAAACTATCCAAATAAGAATTGGTTTTTCCTTTCCCAAAAAAATTTATCCAAACACATATGTGATGGTCTAATAGTTAGCTATAAATGATATGAAAACAATTTAACATGAAATCATATATATAATTATTCAATGTATATGTAAGATAACATAATTTTTTTTTTAACAAAAACCACACGAAAAGAGTTGGTTGAATATGTGTATATTGACTGTGGCCACAGCTTCCCCCCACACCAAAAATTTGTTTATACACCTCCACGTTTTTTTTTTATTATTTATTGGTCGTAAATATTTACTTTAGTTTTGTTGTCATGCAGGAAAAAGAAAGATATCATGTAAGTCGTTAGATGTTATTTATTACAAGAGGCCTATCAACATGTTTCACGACTTATTATCAAAAAAAAAAAAGCATGTTTCACGACTTGATCCTATTTTTCTATTACCGAATTTTATCTAAGATGAGGAGATTTTGGAAACCTAACAATAAAAAAAACTTATATAGCTATTTTTTTTGGGCATAAAAAAGATACTTATATTTATACTTGAATTAAATAACATTATTATTGAAATAAAAACATTTATAAATTCCCGATTTGGGAACTATTATTATTATAATATCACCATATGTGGCTTATGGCTTAATAATAGTCTCAGAAAAGAAGAAAAAGAGGAAAAAGTAAATATGAAATAATGGAGAATAAATATTTATTTATCTTTTTTATTCTGGAATAGGATAATTATATACTATTTGATAGAAAAATGAAAAATGAGATGCTCCAGCCGAAATAATGGAATATTGGCTCAAAATAGAATTAAAATTTGACCATATTAGCGCGACTCGCGCTATGAATGGTTGACATTAATTATCGTGGACACGGGAAATAAAATAATTTTGCCCCTACATGATTGTGACAACTATATTTTTCTTTAATCTTGCCACAAAGAAATGTAACAAAAATTACTTAAAAATTTGTAATATTGGTACGAAATTTAAAAAAAAACTCTAACAGAATAATCCCCAGTTCCCCACCCAAATAATGAAATACTTATAAATGAATGAACAAAGTGAATAAAAAAAGAATCAGAATTTACACATTGTTGTTCTGAAAGAATAGTAGTAATAATAATAACATAAATGCTCTGTACTGCAGCAAAACAGAACCCAGAAATTTGATTCAAAGTTGAAATTGAGAGCCAAAGTAAGTGAGAATAATAATGATGATACAACTAGTAACTAGTAAATATTCCCATATTGATTGCCCTCTCGATCTGTCAACTCCTTTCCCTACCCTACTTTTCAGAATACTTTGAAAGATTCAGCCAAGCACACAGTCATGGAAGGACAATCTGCTGCCCTCTCTCAAGTCTCACTAATAAAAAAGCAAAGCATGATTTTAGTGAGACCCATAACTTTGGGCCTTATTGGATTCATTTACATAAATAATTTAGATTTTAGATCAGATTTCCCACCAGCTTTTTCTTTTCCTACTTTCCTCCTCCTTTGTTGCCAAATGCCAACTAAAATGGTGCAGCAGATGCAGAGCCACTATGACATGGAATCCAATGCCAATAGACTCCAGCCATCTAAAAACTTTAAAGTATATATCAAGGAATTTAGTTCATCATTCTTCAGGCTAAGAGAATTAGTGCCGTACTTCTCCATGCTGTAATGATTCGATCCAAGAAGTTATCAAGATTCAATGCAGCAATGAACAAATTGCAAAAGAGGAAAATTCTCTTCTAATAAATGGGCAATAATTAAAAATACATAAACAATTAAAGTGTTACCATTGTGTGTGGACTGTGGACAAGCTTACAACAAAGTCTATATTGCAAGGTATAGGATTACAAGGGAAAGGAAGCACGACCAATCCATTTCGGGCAATGGGCCTTCCGAAATCTCTCAAGCTATTGGACTGACTATCTAAATAAACTTCTAACCCCTTTGTGTCAAACGAGGCCCTAAATACATCTCTAGGCTTCCCAAAATTGTACAAATGTTCTAAGTGCCAACCATCCTCAAAGTCAAAACCTATGGCCTAGAACCCAAAGAGACCAAGTTCACTGGCCTTCTCCTTCTCAAATGTCTCGAAGTATTGGTAAATAATGGTGACTGCAAGAAGAATACCAGTTCCCGACCCGATTGCCCCCATAAAATCTGCCAATACTGTGAGTGCACCAATGCACATGCCTCCAAATGCAGCAGCAGTGGGTATGTAGCGGTTCAACTCTTTCTGTAAGCTTGCCTCACGGTGTCCGGGCATAACCATTTGTTGTTCCTGCGAAATAGCAGCAAAAAATGGTTAGATATCAGCTTGAGAGGGAAGTTTAGATATTATACCAATCTTCACGTATTTGCCAACCTAAGAGTTCATATAACCAAATACTAATGCATATGCGTTTGATTTCTTGAAAACGTTACTATTAAGTTTTTCAAGGTTCAACACTCATGGTTAATGTAAACTAGTAAACAAAAAGGTAAAAGCACGAAAGCAAATTCACAGAAACAAAGTAAACCTAAAGAGGGACTTTTACAGAAGATGACATACCCTGAGCTGCTTGGCAACATCTCTAGCAGATGATCCAGAAACTTCAATCCAAGTCTTTGAGAACAATGCACATGCTGACAACATGAACACAAGATAGAACAGAGCATGAAAAGGATTGGCTGCCATATCAGCTAAGCTGCAAGAACATATCAAGAAGTATCAGAATGTATTGATAATGAAGGATACAATCACATTTTCCCAATGATAAAGTTAAGGATTTAACCGATAAAAGAGCCAGCATTAGAGACCACGTAGCAAAAATATTGGTTTGAAAATTCAAATCACCTTGATGGTGCAGTGATGTAATATGCAAGGCCACCAACAGGAATGGATTGACCATTTGAATATTCAGATTCCTTCCACTGGCCCAAGAGATTCACAATAAAGTTTCCACTGTACCTCCTGTAGAGCAACTGCAGAGACGGGCCACATGATTAGATGAACTGTGTAAAAAGCCAACAAAAATAGACATCTACATATTGTATAATATAAGTAAACTGAAGTACCTGAGAAATGAAGTAGAGGTTGGTAACAAGAGCAGAATGTAGAATGATGGGCATGTTAGAAGTGTAAAACAGCTTGATAGGATATGAACCCTGTTGCCCACGGGCATTCTTTGACCTAACAGGCAGAACCACGCGGAACCCTTGGAAATAGATAACAATTAGGAAAACCAATACTGTAGCAAGCAAATTTGTCACATTTGGAAGGTTCTGCCGATAGAAGGCTTCTCGGAGACCACGAATCTTGTTGTCTCGAGTTAAGATGTTATGGAACAAACAAATAATAGCTCCTTCAAACTCAGCACCTCTGCCACTGTTGATGGTTGTGGGGCTAAATGCCTTCCAGATTATATTTTCACTGCACATCCAACAAGTTTCTTTTGAGTGCCAGGAATTGTAATTCTACCAATAAAAACCACACTCTATTACAAAATATTAGTAGTTGGGAGACAGATAAGAATCCTTAGTAGACCCATGTAACAGATCCAAGAAGCAGACAAAAAAAATAAAGGCTACTAAAGCTCACCAGATATTGGTTGCTATGAAAAGGGAAATTCCAGAGCCTAGACCATATCCTTTCTGAAGAAGCTCGTCAAGACATATAACAATGATACCAGCAAAGCAAAGTTGAAGGATAATCAGAATGGCATTTCCTACTCCAAGTTGGCCAACACTACCATACATTCCTGAGAGAACATAGGCAACTGCTTCGCCAATGGCTATCAAGAGTCCCAACAACTTTTGTGCACCATTTCTGGAAAGATAAGGGACACATAATATTAATTATAGAAGCTGGAAGTCAAAGAAGCAAATTGCAGCTCAGGGAAAATGTAGATGCCACTTTATTGCCAAGCTATAATCATAGAAATCTTAAAACAAAAAATCTAAAGGAACTTATAAAACCATCCAATTGAGAAAAGAGAAACTTGCAATAAATAAGTACTTTCAGTTAGAGACAATAGTTACATAAATAACGCACAAAATTAAAGAAGTTTGCTGAGAAGATACTTACAACAGGGCACGATCTTCACGAACATTGTTGTCCACTTCAATGATCTTCGAACCGGCAAGGAGTTGCATCACCAGTCCAGATGTCACAATGGGAGTGATTCCAAGCTCCATAACAGTCCCACGACTTGAAGCAAGAATAACACGCATCCAATAGAATGGATCTGCGCCAGTTGTTGAATGTATGCCATACAGTGGCAGCTGGCTACAAACCAAGAAAATAAAAAGAGAGATCACAGTGTATATGACCTTCTCCCTGAAGGGAACCTTCCTGTCAGCACTCTGAACTTCAGGCAGAAATGACAGAAACGGTCTCACAAGATGAAGCACTCTAAATCCTCCCCCCATCTCGTTTTATCCAACTCTTGAAACTAAGCTGCTGCAACCTGCACCAACCATACATAGGTATAAATATATACCAGATAAAAACCTACAAGCTACAGCTCTTTACTCCATACAGAAACTGTTCCACATTGGAGTTGTACTTCTAACTATATTAGGAACGAATATAGTACCTACTTCTAAACCTAAAACCCTAAACTATATTAGGGACGAAAATATGGGATAATTTACATGTTTGGCCCAATGGCCACCCAGTCATCTATCCGATGCAAACTTTTTGAAAGCTTTAATTGGGATTTAATAAATCTCAAAAATACTAAGAATCAAAAAGAGAAACTATGTTATATCCAAATAGTATAATGAATGGGAAATGTCTTGATTATTCAAAATTTAAGCAAAGTGAAAAACATTATGAACAATCCTACGACGCCTAACATTATCAACAATGGACAACACAAATCAGCAAAAATTGAAAATGATTCAAATATCTTAGACCATTAACCTAGTTTCCTTATATTAGAAAACACCCGCTCTATGATTACTCTTCTGTTTCGTCATTTTTTCTTTATCTTCTCGATTATGATTGAAAAACACAAAGCATTTCACAGCTAAAGGGATCCATCAGCACAATCAGATCTTTACCCAATAAAAACAGAAAAGCACATTTCACGATTCAATAACCACAAAAAGATAACATTAAGAAAATTGATGAATCAAAGATCTGGAAAACAAACCGTACGCACCGGAAAATTGACGGAGCCGTGCCGAGAGGAGTAGGTAAATTTTCTGAGGGGAGATGTTTGATTTGGCTAGGTTTTTTAATGTTTAGTTATTACGTGAAGTCTGAAGAGTTCATAAACGACTTCAATATAAATAAATAAAAATAAAAATAAACTAGACACGAGGTCAGACGAATGAGAATAAAACAGCTGGACTACGAGAGTGACGTGGATGTCCAGAGGCGGCATGTTTGACCGCGTTATTGATAGATCGGAGACTTGGGAGTGTGGGGGCCACCAATTGTCAAATTTGTCAACGGAACTATTTTCATCCATTCTTTTTTTTTGATAACATTGTCCAAATCCAATTAAACCCAGCCCAATTTTATAAATATCTTACTAAAGCCCAAAATTGAATCAGCCCAAAAAGGATTATTTAACTAAACTCTATTTTAGGCAGTTGATTAACGATTGAGTAATATGTAGCGCGCAAAAAAGAAAAACAAAAACAGTTACACAATTGAGAGATCCGACATTTTTTTCAATAAAATTTGAAATTGGAGTATTGTAAATAACAGAGAATCGTCATTATCTGTCCTATTATGGGCTAATAACAATCTAACATGATATATATAAATTGAATTAATCATATATACGGTTAAATCGAATACGTGGAAAATAAAAAGGAGTCAATTTAGTGGTTGAGTCGGATAGCAAGCAAGCCATTTAAGAGATCATAAAGGCGAAGAATCGTTATGGTTAGGGCTTTCCTGATGCATGATATCTTAGGTCATGTTTAGTGCACCGATTCACCGGTCGTTTGGTCGGTGGACCGGTGCACCGGTCAAATGGAGGCTTAAGTGTAATCTCCGTTTCAATCGCTGCTCTAATAATCTCATCTGTACAGTACCTAATCTAATCTGTACAGTGTAATCTCATCTGTACAATTGCTAAACAGTGTCAATCGCACCGCTACCACACCGCTCTACTAAACGGAGCCTTAGTATTTTCTATACAGTTTGATTTTATCTCCTTTGATTTTGTTAAACAGGGGCAAATGTTTTAACTCATAATATTGCAAAATCTGATTGTAAGGTGGGTGACCAAAGAGTGTAGATGAAATATTTACCATCTCAATATTTGTAATCTATTTCCTTGATTAGTGAACAAATATTATGTTTAAACTAGAAAAAAAAAGAGCTGAATAAGAATAACTTTAATATATAACATAATGAATCAATATAAAACTAGTATTAATCACATATTCTTTCAAAATTGCTGCTTGATTTTGTAATTTGTATTAAAAAAAATGCCAAAATTTGATCTTCCTTGATTACCTCTACAAATAGAGAAATAAGAAGCAAAAATGTAAGTAAAAAGAACTATCTATGTAAAGATTAAAGAAGACAGCACAAGAAAGAAGCATATTCTTTTCTTAATAATTATATACATGAACATGGAGGTGGACGGTGAATCATTCGTTTTTTGTGTTGTAAGTTAAGTTTTTAGCATTTATTATTGCAAATAACTAATACTATGGTTGGATGGTCAAAGTCTGTGTTCACTTGCATATAGATCGTGCAAAGCAAATAAGCAATGGAATAATTGGCCGGAATTTCATTTGGTTGATAATTATTGTGATTTAGGAGTATTTGTGGGCTTCTCTTAGACTTCTACCATGCCATAAGTCTATAACAAAGTCTTTTTCCTCTTTATTTTATTACTCTACATTTTTTTTTTCCATTTCCTTAACTTGAAAGCAATTTTTGGAGTGGGATCAATGGTTTTAAGTGCCATGCATGTGAGTAGTTGGACTTTATAGATTCCTTTTCTTTGCATCCCTTGATGTATTATACAAACTTTAGGTAGATAGAAGAAATTTGATATATTTGTTAAATAATCTAGTATTTAAGTCTTATAAATAATAAAAATAGATTTGGGAATAGTTTCTCTTTATTTAAATAAATTCCGGGATTAAATTTATTTCAAATTAATCAAAATTCATTAGAACCATGCGATATCATAGGAAAACTTGTTAAAAGTTCCTTGATCTATTATTAGGTGTTGATTATGGTCTTTTTGACTTGCATATTCTATTGATATAAGTGTTTCTGAAAAAGAATTTTAGAAAAAATCCTCAAATTAGAGCTTCTAACCTTTAAGTTAAAAAATAACTAAAAAATATTTCTGAAAAACAATTTTGAATTTCCTGTTCGATAGACAAATTGTTAAAGGACTTGTATAAGAAAAGTGCAATCTATAATCAACTACTGTTAATTAATCATCTTTCAAGGACTTGTATAAGTGTATTGAAGAAGGCAATTTCTTAAAAAAACTTACATAAATAAACAAGTACCAAATAAAAAGCTTTCCAAAATCTAAATCCTATACCTTCTCTATACCGTATGTCAAATACTGACGTGATAGTTTCAAAGCAATCATAGGCTTCAAAGCATAGGATTTTTGGACATAATTTTTAACTAAATAACGAAACTGCCCTTTGTTACTCACCCTCCTCCCACCATCGTCTCCTTCGTCCCTCTCTCTCTCTTCCAAGTTCCACCCAACCGAAGGGAAAAAAAAAGTGGTGAAAATCGAAACAAATAGAAAGGGAAAGTCTCCAATAAAGCGACGAGTCGACGACTCGCTCCTCCACCAGTGAGTCACCTCCACCCGCTAACTCGCTCCTCTTGTTTCCTTCAAATATCTGTATCCATTTTCACCAAATTCGGATCCTTCAATCACCTACGATCCGATCCGAATGTACAATTCCAGAACTTCCTTTCTAATCCTACTGTTCCTGATTAATTCCCTCTTCATTTCCAATGCGGCTTCGGGTCGGAAATGCTCCAACACGAGCTCCCTAATCGGGTTCGAATCGAACTTCACCATGGTCCAGCACCAACTCCGAGGCCATCTCAAAATCCTCGACGACTGTTCTTTTCAGGTCACTCGATTCGACATGTTAGCCGGGTCGTCCGACGTCGTTTTCTGGGGCGCTGACTCCCTCGTCTTCTCTAACATCACTGGCGGGTTCCCCATCTCCGATTACCACCTAAACCAAACCACTTACAAGAACGCGTCTTTTTCAGTCCAATTACTCCCCAACCTCAACTGGAGCCAGATCAACGTTCTCTCCGTCTGGGACCGCACCACCACTTCAGACTTCGGCCATGTTACCCTCCCAGTGAACGGGTCGAACCAGCTCAACGAGTCGGATCAGAGTCTGGCGCCAACAATGTTCGATAACTGCAAGAATTTGTCGGATAATTATAGGGTGCGGTGGAGTTTGAATGTGGAGGAAAATTGGATCGAGATCGGATTAGAAGCGGATACACGGATGATGGATTATATGGGGTTCGGATGGGCAAGTCCGAATAGGACAACGGAGCTGATGTCGGGAGCTGATGTGGCGGTGGCAGGTCTTACTGATGAAGGTATACCGTTTGTTGATGATTTTTACATTACGAGTTACAGTGAATGCAAGTTGAATGCTAAAGATGGTTCAGCATTAGGTGTTTGCCCTGATGTAGTTTATGAGAACTCGGAAAATGGCCATGAACTAAATAATACTAGGTTGATTTATGGACATAGGATAGATGGGGTTTCTTTTGTTAGGTATAGGAAACCGTTGAAATCACCTGATGAGAAATATGATTTGCCTGTGAATCCTACTGAGAAAATGACTGTTATTTGGGCAATAGGGTTGATGAACCCACCGGATAGTATTCGGCCATATTTTATGCCCCAAAATCATGGAGGTCCGAGGAATGTTAGATATGGACATTTGGTGCTTAATGTTTCAGAGAGTGTCAATGATTGTTTAGGGCCGTTGGATGCTGATGATAAGGAGGATCAGGATTTAATCATTGCTGATTCGACTGTTCCACTTGTTGTTACAACTGGAGAGGCAATGCATTATCCAAATCCGCCAAGTCCAACTAAGGTCTTATATATTAATAAGAAGGAAGCTCCTGTACTGAGAGTGGAAAGAGGGGTACCGGTGAAGTTTTCAGTGCAGGCAGGGCATAATGTTTCATTGTATATTACTTCTGATAATCTAGGTGGAAATGCGACGGCAAGGAATGCTAGTGAGACTATTTATGCCGGAGGGCCAGAAGCACAAGGAGTTTATGCAAGCCCTTATGAATTGATTTGGGCTCCCGATAGGAATACCCCAGATCAAGTGTATTATCAGTCATTGTACCAGCAAAAGATGGGGTGGAGAGTTCAAGTTGTTGATGGTGGCCTATCTGATATGTATAATAACAGTGTGTTTTTGGATGATCAACAAGTGACTTTCTTTTGGTCACTGTCAAAGGATTCGATATCTATTGCTGTTCGTGGTGTAAAGAAGAGTGGCTATCTTGCAATTGGCTTCGGTAGTGGGATGGTGAATAGCTATGCTTATGTGGGCTGGATTGACAGTATTGGACAAGGGCGTGTAAATTCATATTGGATTGATGGAAAGGATGTCTCTAATTTGCAACCAACCAATGAGAACTTGACGCATGTGAGGTGCAGGTCAGAAAATGGCATCATTACTTTCGAATTTACACGTCCCTTAAAGCCGTCATGCAGTCATAATGATAGGCCAGAGTGCAAGAACATTGTTGATCCAACTACTCCTCTTAGAGTAATATGGGCAATGGGTGCTAAGTGGGCTGATGAACATCTCAGTGAAAGAAATATGCATTCTGTGACCAGTCAAAGGCCAGTAAGGGTGCTTCTAATGCGTGGTTCTTCTGAGGCTGAGCAAGATCTACGACCAGTTTTAGCTGTACATGGGTTTATGATGTTCCTCTCTTGGGGTATTTTACTTCCTGGTGGGATATTGGCAGCTAGATACTTGAAACATGTAAAGGGTGATGGATGGTACCAAATTCACGTTTACTTGCAATATTCAGGATTAGCAATTACCCTACTTGCCCTTCTTTTTGCAGTTGCTGAACTGCGGGGTTTCTTTGTCAGCTCATTACATGTTAAGTTTGGGATTGCTACTATATTTTTGGCCTGTGTGCAACCAGCGAATGCGTACTTCAGGCCCAAGAAACCTTCTAATGGTGAGGAGCCTTCCTCAAATAGGATTCTTTGGGAGTACATCCATGTAATTGTTGGTAGAGGTGCCATAGTTGTTGGAATTGCAGCACTTTTCACTGGAATGAAGCATTTGGGAGAAAGATATGGTGGAGAAAATGTTCATGGACTTAGCTTGGCATTGATGATATGGTTCTTGATTGGTGCCTTGATGGTCATATATTTGGAGTATCGTGAAAGACAGCGGAGGAGGGAAAGATTACTAGGAAGGGGCAACTGGGTCCTGGGTGACCTTGAAGAAGATGATTCTGTGGACCTTTTAAGCCCTAACAGGGCTCCTGGACATAAGGGTTCCCAGAATTCTGGATTAATGGAAGTTCAGTTAGAGCCGTTGAGCAGATAGACTTGTTCGATGCATATATATATTTTTTTGCTTTGACATAAGTCACCATTCATTCTTCACCAGTTTTGAAATTTTCCTACCAACATGGAGATTAGCAGAGCTGTTTTATTTTCTTGAACGGCTTTCCCAGTGTAAGGAGCGCTTTGCCCTAGATATTCTTTCTACCTCCAACTGCTTCCTGTGAAGAGCAATTTCTCTAGAGAATGTATTTTGTATACTTGATACAGCATTTAGGATAGTGCAATGTTATATCAATTTATCATCATTTCTCTCTTGATTGAAATAGAACCTTACTGTTTTCGGATAACATCATTCATTAGATTGTCAGATTCTCTGTTGTCTTGAGGTTACCATACTTGTGAATGATAAATGGATACTCTAACTTACAATCAAGTCTCGTATCTCTTTCTTTCTTAACATTATGCTTCCTGTGGCAATAGTAGTAAACAATAGTTCATGACAAATATGTTATTTCTTTCTGTTTTTGGAATGGTTCCACTCAAGAACTTATTTGATAGATCCGAAGTGAACTTAGAAGATTGCATATATGGAAGAGGATACCCATTTCCCAGCTAAACTAAATTCTGTGAGAATTGAGATCAAGAACACCTCAGTTAAAACTTGAAAGTCCAATAAATCAGCCGATTGCTCCAAGGCTCTTTAGAAATTTGGAAATTTAATTTGATGTGTGCCATGTGAGACACCCAATCGAGAATTTCATAGTTTTCAAATGGCTATAATAATTTTGTTAAACTTGATAATGGAATATTATTACGTAAATAAATGAATATTTGGAGTTTCTTTTAGATTTTGGAGAATTAGGCATGTTGGACTTGGGACACATTCATACAAAGATTAATATATTGCCCCTTCCTATAATCCTATTGGGTTTTCAGCTTAAGCAGGTCTTAGATTCGAGCAGGTCTTAGATTCGAGATCTTGTGTACGCAACTGCTCATGTTGAAAGACTCACCCACCATAATCAGGTGCGCGACACGGGTCGGGTGTACGCAACTGCTGCTGTCGGGAGACTCACCCATCATAACCAGGTGCACGACGCGGATCCGATTCGGATTAATTAGGACAAACCCTTGAATACCAGATGGGATAAAAAAAAATCCTATTGGAATCGATTAAAAAAAGAGGACGACCTCTTATATTTTGTTTGTAGCAGAATCTGATCCATAATCTACATTTTTTTTTTCACATAATCTGATTCTTAATATTTAAAGCCATTCATTTTATTCCATTCTAAAATAGATTAAAGAAATGCCATAGAAATATTCCTTAAGAAAAAAAAATGCTTTAAAAAAATTACTAAACTTTGGGACTGTAAATTCACTTTGGACTGCAAAGTGCAATGCAAATTTAGATTTTTTTAAAGTACAGTTTGTCTCTCCACAGTCCACAGTAAAGCTCTTTCATTAAAAATAAAAAAATTTCAACGGAAAAGACAAAATTATTTTCACCTTTTACTTTATTTTCACGAAAATTTCTTCCTTTCTCTTTCCCTTCTCTCTCTCTCTCTCACTTTCTTCTTTAATAAGTTCTTACTCTCTGTAGCAGAAGTAGCTCCCTAAGCTTAGTTAGAGAATAATGAGAGAATCCCATCTCTTAATAACACTGCTATTTCTTTTAGTTCCTTACTCTCTTCATTTCCAAGCTCAAGCTGCCCCAGCTGGTACCCTTTTCTTTTCTTCTCCTTCTTTTTATTTGGTTTTCTTGATGATCTTAGATTTTATTCATCTTTTTGGTTTAAATTTATGGTTACCTTTTTCTGCTTTGAGTTTAAATGCTACGTTTTTTTGTTCTTATTTTGCTTCATTATTTGCTCATATTGGTGTAAAGTTGTGTTAGCCTTTTGTAATTCTTTTGATCTGTAAATTTCTCAAATGGGTCTTCTTTTTGCTTTTAGTTAAACCCTTTTTTGGGCTTTTTAAATAAATGTAATGCTCTAAATTAATTACAATGTGATTTATTCAGGGCCATTGATAAAGCACTTGTCTTCTTTAATTAAATGGACAAGGTCTTCCACCAAAACCCCCCAATCAGGTAAAATATGAATGATTCTAATGTTTAGTTTCTGTGTTTTATATGATTTTTTTATATAAAATATTTTAAAATGGGTTTCCCTTTTGATTTGTACAGATGGCAATGTTCTTCAATTTGAGAATGGGTACTTAGTTGAGACTGTAGTCGAAGGCAATGAGATTGGAGTTGTTCCTTACAAAATTCGCGTCTCCGAGGATGGAGAATTATATGCTGTTGATGAAGTTAACAGTAACATTGTTAAGATTACTCCACCACTGTCTCAATGTACGTGTTTGATCTTTTCAGATATGAGAATTATAACTGTTTTTATTGTCTCTAGTTTTCCTATGCTGTTTAGTTACTGGACTGGATCAAATGAAAGCTCTCTTATCTGATGGTGAAATATATTTGCCTTGTCTTGTTTTTGCATAATGATTGTTGCAGATAGTCGGGGCCGACTGGTTGCTGGGTCATTTCAGGGTTATACAGGGCATGTGGATGGAAAACCAAGTGATGCTCGTTTCAATCACCCCAGGGGTGTAACCATGGATGACAAAGGCAATGTGTACGTTGCTGATACCCAGAATCTTGCTATCAGAAAGATAGGAGATGCAGGTATATACAGATAGTCGTGAACACTATATTGAAAGAACTTGAAACTTTGGTTTAATTTCTTCGCCGTGCAGATATTAGCAGCTTTAAATATTGAAACAGCTCTACTGTGGTGATGTATCTGAACTATGGCGGCTTTATTGATTAATCTCCTTGTTTATCCATTTACACTAAGAGGGAAATATGATTGAGCTCTATTGAAGTTGGCAGTCCCTATTGTAGAATATTCTGAAGACAAAATTGATGAGTCTAGATATTGTTTGCAGGTGTTACAACTATTGCTGGAGGGAAATCAAATGTTGCAGGTTATAGGGATGGACCCAGTGAGGATGCAAAGTTCTCGAATGATTTTGATGTGGTATATGTTCGACCCACCTGTTCCTTGTTAGTTATTGACAGAGGAAATGCTGCTCTTCGGCAAATCTCCCTTAACCAAGACGATTGTGATTATCAGTATAGTTCGGTTTCTCCCACAGGTTGTATACCTATTTATATGCTCTTTTCAGTGGTTTCCAAAATAAAACTTCAGTGCCTGGTTAACTTATGCTTAGTTAATTTTGTTTGCCTTAAGACACTAAAGATAACATCAATCAGATTATTTGAGAAATTGACTTATTAGTTAGTATTAGTGAACCTTCTTGAGCAAAGGGATAAATAACCTATTGTTTTTTTTCTCTCCGATGAATGATATTGTGCCATCCTAATTACCACATATTAAGCCTTCACCTGAGATTAGGAGAATGAATCCATCCGGGAAGATTCTAGCGTGAGTTCAAAGTCATCAAAGCTGGGATAACTCTTCCCTTAGTAGGAAGAGGGTCACACATAATCTGGGCTGTTGACAGTCATATTACTTAGGATGTGGTTAGTGTGAGAGTTGAAGTAAATGGTAGCTACCTTACTAATGCTTGTAACTAAAGGCTTTTAGCGACCAGCCTTTTGATGATCACATATATCTGTCATAATGTTAAATCTCAGTTTATTAATTTAGAATCATGGGTTTTTAAGGATGATATCAAGCCTTCTCAACAAGTGCTTATCTTGTTCATATTGGTATTTAATAATTGAGCATATGTAGTCTTGTTGTGTCAATTTACCTTTTTCTGACCTTCATCACACTTTTGCATTTTAGCAGACATCCTGATGGTTGTTGGTGCCGTCTTAATTGGGTATGCCACATGCTTGCTACAACAGGGATTTGGATCTTCTTTCTTCCTAAAAATGGTATAGCTCTTGATTTTTGTTTCAACAATGTCACATAAAAACTTTATTCATTCTTTTCATCATTTTTGGCAAGCAAGTACAGTTCATGAACTATGACTTACCCTCTAGCGTTCATGTGTATTTTCTCATGCATGTGCCAACAAAATCTTTCTGCTACTTTAGGCTTTCAAGTTGTCTCTGTAGGAAAGTGTGCTGAGCACCACTTCATTTCTATTTATATCTCTGTATTGTTGTTGATTTCCTTTTGAATGGTATTCATGGGTTTAAATTGTTTCATCATTTTTGCTCTATTGGCTTCATCTAACGCATCAACTGATGCTGCAGCAACCTTCGGAGAGTGAATTCAAGGAAAAACAAAGAAAGGAGAAGCCCACTCCTATTGTGGAGAGCATGAAAGAGGAACCTGGGTGGCCATCTTTTGGCCAACTTCTAGTGGATCTGTCCAAGCTTGCTCTCGAATCAATGGGCAGCATGTTCCTATATTTTGTCCCCTCCCATTTCCGATCTATTGGCTCCAAGAAAGGTCTTACACCAATGAAGGATAATCTTCGGATGCCTGAAGATGAAGTTCCACCTCCATTAGTTCAAAGGCAGACCACTCCAGCTCCTGCTTCCGAAACCCGGCAAACACATACAACTAATACAAGTGATAAGTATTCAGAAATGAAGCCTCCAAAGTTGAAATCAAGCAGTTTCAAGGACCCTTTGTCTAGCAAGCATCGTTCGTCCAAACGACAAGAATATGCAGAATTTTATGGGTCAGGCGAGGTTCCTCACAGCAGGTCTAAGACCCAGGAGAAAAGAACAAGACATCGCCAACGTGATAAATCGGGAGAGGCAGTTTATGGAACAAGTACAGCAGATCAAAAACCTGTTGAGACCAAGCCAGTGGATTATGATAACTCTAAGTATGACCATTACAATATGAGGAGTAAGTATGGAACCAGTGATTCATTCCGTTTCTGAACTAATTGCAAGCATTGATAACAGGCTACCCCGGCTATTCCCAACCCTCCTTTTTGTGTCTAAGTTCTCTATCTTGAATCTGTATGATCATCATTTATATTTCTCTTTAAGCAAGTCTGTAACTGAATCAGATATATATTAGCAGGAATTTGTACCGTAGAGATCCACAGAGACGATAATAGCAACTTAGCCAATGTTATTTCTTGGCTAGCTATTGTAACCGATTAGTACAAAGCCTTATGTCAGAGTTGCCATGGCTTTTAGAAGGAAAATGATCATTTATTAAAAGCATACTTAAGAAAGTCAATGCAGAGTATTAGATGTTGAGTGGACTTGTTTTTTTTCTTCTTAATACAGTTAAACCTCCATAATCTTAGCAGAATCAAGCTCTTGTGGAGTGGATGAATTTTTATGATTCTTTTTAGGTTCTTTACAGCATTAATTAATTAAGTGGCTGCAGTGGAATCAACTATGCTCCTCCACTCAAAGCCATTAAGGAACTGCTTTACAGTACACACTAGCAATTAGCAAAGCCCTTCACCAGAAAAACCTCATTGTGCTTGTATAATTCAATATATGCCAACCTGTTGACATTGCAAATTAAAACCTTGACATTTTATACATTTGAAGAAGACTATTCTTATCCCATTAATAAAAGTTAAGTTATGAAATTTGAATTTTGAATATATTTTATGGTATATTTATCTCATAATTAGTTAATAATTACTATAACAAGCTATTGAATTATTGCATATGTTGATTTCGAAAACAATTATGCAAACTTCCACTTAAAAAAAAAATGAATTGTCTCTGCCTCTCTGGCAGAAGAAAGAAAAAAAAAAAAAAGAATTGTCAGTTTCAGAATCATGGTTCATGGACTTTGGACAGACTCCCAAGACCAATAAATTTTTCCAAGCCGCCGATTGCGGGCCCAATTATCTTCAAGAAGACTAAGGACAACTACATGGTGGGCCCAACAGAAAGTCCAAATCATCATCGAAGCGTTGACGTGGCATATTCTCATTAGCCGGTAGCCACTTAACCTTACTTAACCTTTGCCGCATCATTAAGATTTCATAAACTATACAACACTCTGAACTTTCACGTAAATAGTACTAGTAGCATATAGTACCAAGTTTTGCCGCCAAAGTTTGATGAAGTTATCGATTTTGTCTCTATGATTTTAAGATTTTACAATTAAGCCCTTTTTATTTTTAAGGATATTTCTTTTATGTTTTAGAGTCTTGAATTGACATAATGACATTGTGTGATAAAAAGAAACATGTTTTATTTGTTTTACACTATGTTTGGATTTAGATGAATAAGGGAAAGGAGGGAAGGGGAAGTAAAAGAAATGGAATAATAATAATTTCCTTGTTTACATTATTAAATTTTAATAAAAGAAAAGGAAATGAGCGAAATAGATATATAATTACATATATAACTTTTTTTCTTATTTTTAGATTGGAGTTTAATTAAGGATAAAAATAATAATTTAAAAAATAAATAGTTTTAATCATTTCCTTCCCCTCCACAAACCCTAATTTGGAAGGATTGTAAAATTGAAGATATGAGGGATAATCATTTCCTTTCTTTTCCTTCAACCTTCCATTTAATTAAAGAAATTTATCCAAACAAGTGAAGGTTCCCACTTCATTTCCTTTCCTTTCCTTCCCCTCCTCTACCTTCAATCCAAACATAGTGTTAATATTGTGCTAGGGTTTTAGTTTGAATTGCATTTACTTATTTTGCTGGCCGTTGATTTCATCTTTCTTATTTATATTTTTAATTATTATAAATTGAAAACCTTTTTTTTAAGGCATGCATATAAATTAAGTCGAAACGAAAGACATCATGTCTCATCATTAGTTAGCATGTTTCTCTAAAACTAATATACATGGTCGTAAATTCCTCTCTAAAACATACTATGTTTATTTTTTTTGTTGAAAATTACTATGTTTATTTTGACAATAAAATTAACGCACATATTTCAGTTGCAAACACTTATGATGATGATAAAATTAAATGTATGATCTTGATTTTATTATATTTGGAAAGTATTTCATAAGAGAGATTCCATTAGTTTTCACCCCAAAAAAAGAGATTCCATTAGCAACAACACCCTTCCTAATATTAGATTAAAAATAGAAAATCTAGAGGACTTAATTGTTAAAGTGATTGATATAAAAGGGGTAAATTGCAATGTTTGCTAAAATCTAGGATAAAATATAGTAAGTAGAAATCCTCGTGTAAAGTCCAAAAAAGCTACAAAAAGATTGAATTAAAAAATTTCACGAACAAGGAACATGACAGCCAACCACCACTCTCAATCGTTTCACGATTTCTCTTACTAAATTATACAATTTTTACCCAATCATAATCAAATCATTATATTTTTTTACCCCCTTTCTTCATAGGAGTATTTTCTTTTACTAAATTTGTTTTTTAAATTAAGTCTCACCGGTAAACACCGCAGATTTTTTTCACCGGAAATATATCTTCTCCCTCTCTCTCTCTCTCTTTCTTTCTTCAAAGAAACTTTGACTTAAATTTCAATGAACAAGAATTTTCCTTGAAGACATTTGGAAGATAGAAAGAAAAGAAAAGAACTTTCTTTTTCTTTTTCCTGTTCTTCTGGGGGCTTTAGAAGAAAAGCAGAATGGGCTGTGCTGGATCGACGCCGGCCAAAGGAGACGGTAAAGATTTTGTACTTTGTTTTCTTTCTTTCTTTTTTCCTGTTTCGGTTTCTGGATTTTCTCTGTTTGGTTCCTGAGAAAATCATCGGGAAAATTAGAAGCTTGAGGACCAATGGCGGCATCTTTGAATTGTTGTAGCTTAAGGAAACTTTGAGCTAAAATTAGTCAAATGGTAGAGTGTCTTACAAAAGTTTCCGATATATCTTCTAAACAGCTAAAAGGCTGCCGCTTGATTTTCATTTATTTTCGCTTCTGTTTCTATTTATAGTTTGCTTTGGATTGCATTAAGGTTAGTGAATGTCAGCATTTTTCGTTATTCAATTCTGTTTCTGTGATTATTTATTCTTCTTTTAGTTATACTACTTATTAGCTTGCAATTAATATTCATATCCTTTTGATATTTATTTAATGTTTTCTTGATTGAACTCTTGAATAAAAGAATTGTAATTTTAGCAAATTTAATGTTTGAATTGGAGATATATGCTTAAACAATATTTAAGGAAAGGACTAATGGCTCAGCCGCATGAAATAAGCAATAAAGTCATTGATGTAATGGGTAAAAGTGTGGATCTTAATTCTTAGCACAATTCAGAGATGGCATTTTCATTATAAACAAATGCAGTTTGTTTTGAGTCGGTAGTTTCTATTCACCAAATGCTAACTGATCTTTCCTGTAAAATTGCAGTGTGAATTTATGCTTTTAGACTCACTTGTTGAAGTTTATATGCACTAAATAATACGGTGAAATCTTTTTTTTTTTTAGGCTTCAACAGGGAATGTGAAAAAGATCCGGAAGCCAAAGCCCTGGAAACATCCTCAACCGATAACAAAGTCTCAACTTGTGCAGATGCGTGAAGAGTTTTGGGACACTGCTCCTCATTATGGTGGCAGGAAAGGTATTTACCTGTAATGTTTAACCGTTAACGACTTATCTTAAAAAGAAATGAACAGTTAGCATGCATAAGATTATGAATCTTTGCATGTAGATTCCCAATTTTAGGCAACTAAATTACCAGCTTGCAGACCTAGTAATGTGGTCAATCCATTTTTATGGTAAAGTAAATCAAACTAAATTGATCTTTTCCACTTGAGTTGGTTCTAAAGCTGTTTGAATTCCTGCAGTAAGATATTTTACTTGTGCTTTAGAAGAACATTCCATTTTAGCTACATGCCTGTACATTTTAATTTAAATCTTGTCTCAGACTCAGACCACTAGATTAAGCATACTAGCTATCCCCCCATAATGTTGCATGGTTGGCATTCATATATTTGACTACAGAAGAGTTATATGGTTGTAAGATAGATGAGGACCGAGAGAGCAAAAGAGAGATAGAAATTACATAGAAATCAAAGATGAAAAGAAACAAAGGAACTTAGGAGAGAATTAGAAGAAATGGAGAAGGAAAATAGAAAACCAAGGGGGAGTTCTCAATACTCAAATTTCAATATTCAAAGCTGAAGGAAAGTAACCTCCATAACATATAATAAGAATATAAGATTCAGTGGAAAACTTTATCTAAATTGAGGTGGTATGTAAAATCATTTTCTATCTATGATATAGAAACTAGTATGACAGGCTGCAGATCTTGAAGAAATCTGTTTAGTTTGCTTAAAGATGCAATCTAGTTTCACTTAAAATAGAACATTTGAAGTAAATGATTGAAAGTAAATTGAACAGGTATTGAGCCAAATGTAAAAATGAGCAGATATTGGTTTGTTTTGATATCCTTGTACTTCCAAGAACTTTTTCTTTTGACTCTGCATAAATGTAAATAATGTGGTTTCTTTTCACATGTATCTGTTTCGGGACACTAGAGATCTGGGATGCACTTCGAGCTGCTGCTGAAGCTGATCTGACCCTAGCTCAAGCTATCGTGGACAGCGCAGGGGTCATAGTGCAAAATGCTGATTTAACCATCTGTTATGATGAAAGAGGTAAGCATACCTTGGTGCATCAAAGTATGGTAACTATGGAGCCTCTTTTTAGTATTGCTATGATTTCAACTCTTCAGGAGAAAGATGTATGCCACTGAATTTCCAACTAATTTATAACTAAAGTGGTACTATCTAGTATGAATGGTGTATCTCTTATACCTTGTTACATTACAAATAATTTTGACATAGAAAATGTTGCTTTCTCTTGGCTTGAGAAATTTTGTATTAACATGCCTTAAATAACCATTCTTTTAACCCTGTTGCAGGTGCTAAGTATGAACTACCAAAGTATGTTTTGAGTGAGCCAACCAACTTAATCCGAGATAGTTGAAAACGGAGAGAATACAGAGTGCATGTATTGAAGATTGAATGTAAATCATGTATATTATTCTCTCATTTTCTTTTACATACTTCATATACTCAGCGCCACTTTTGTGCCTCTTTAACTCATGCTTACTTTCGACATTCACTAGGCTTCTGTAATCATAAACTTTTGGTTTGAAATTTGTAAGTCTCGGTTTTTGGCTGGGTTTTTCTCTGAACTTAATTGTCACTTTGACTCCCATGACAATATTTGTTGACTGAATACCAAAATCCAAAACGAACTGGATTCTATTTTTATCGGTGTAAAGTAAAAATTGGGTCGAATCAATGAATCCGAAATTGGGTACAGAGAAGCGAGTAAGTGTACGAAAGCTCATATAGACTGAAGTTTTTTTGTCTGAATATTAATTGCTTCGTTTCTATATGAGAAAAAAGAAGATAAAAGGAATGAAAAGCATGCAGCATTATGGGCAAGTTGTATTATAAGAAACGTTCCTTCATGTTAATATATCCCTAGGAGGCTTCTAAAGTATTGTAGAGTAAAATTACTTGAACAAAACTTTAATTTTCTAAGAATTTGCTGATGAAGATGTTGAGAATACATGACTTAATATTAATCCTCCACTAAAATATACACGAACATATTGGTGTCTGCTGTTTATTGTTAAAGCAAATTTTCATCACCACAAAGCTCATACATCAACATAACAAAGCCGCCTTGACAAACTCAGTTCAAACCCTTCTGAAGAAAGAAAGAATGTTGCCTTGCTTAGGATCCTTTGCGTTTCCACCTTTCTTGTTTCCGGCTTTGCCTCCAGGATTAGCTGGTGCAGTGTTTCCAACTGCAGGAGACTTCTTGGCTGCAGCTGGCCTGCAATGACAACACATACAGTTAGGTCACACCGATGCCCTAACATTTAAATGTCAACTAAAATAGCAAAATGAAATGAAATATGAAAAACAAGCACCCAAAAATATGCTTCATTGCAGTAAAGGCAAAATGCAGTTAGCAAAAAACCAACAAAGAGAAAATAGAATGAACCTGTTATTGGTATTCGTAACACTATTGTTGTCAGCTTTGGCTGCCACTCCAGTTCCAACTTTCTTTGGCACATCATTTTCAACTTTCTTCACCTCTGTCTCCTCGCCTTCCCAGACTACCTCAATTACTGATAATAACATTAACAGGGAAAAAAGTTTTAATATGATAGGATAAATAAGTTGGAACTTGATATTAGCACTACCAACACTATTTCCTTCAATTTAGTGCATTTAAGGGATGCATACGCACAAACACCAATTTCCACATTTCTCATACAAAGCAAGATGTACAAAAGTATTCAAGTAAAGTTTTCCAGCACAACTTAAATTTGGCATATTCCATAAGAACAATTAATTGCATTAGCAAAACTGTAGGCATTGAAGGAACTTCAGAAGACTATACCTTCAGCATGAAAAAATGTAGCAATATCACAGATAAGTTAAAATAGATAGATTAAGCCCAAAGTAACCTTTGTTTTCAGTATTTCAAATCCCAATTGACCTAAGAAAGATCATGTGATGCATTTAACTCAATCGGATGATGCAGTGACAAAGAAAAAAATTACTCACAAAGAGAGCTAGGTGTTGGATTTACCTTCTCTTCCACGGTCATCAATTCTTGTTTTCATTACTTTTTTCCTTTTAGGTGAATTAGGTGCAGCATCAGTCACTTTATCCTTCTTACTTAAATCAGCATCAGGAAGCTGATTTTCAACCTTAACCAAAGAAGAATGTCTACCATTTGTGCTTTTGCTGACAAGTGAAATTTCTTTCACCAAAGATATGTTGGGTTCTCTATCAGTCGTTCTCTCTTCCTTGACCTTCACTTCATCTTTGTTTGGCTTCTCTTCAGTCAAATCGGGCATCTTTGTAGCCAATGTTTTAGCATTTTGTTCTGAATCTAAAAATGGTTTCTTTTTAGGGGGATCAGGAGAAGCTAGATTTACAGCATCTTCATATTCATCTTCATCTGAGAAATCAAAAACTACCCTCCTTTTGCGATTGCCTTCCCCATTAGAAGCTCTCCTAAAATTAACATCTTGAGCATCGTCATCACTGTTCTCATCCCTCACTGCTTCACGAGCAGAAATTTGAGCATCGGCACTAACTAAAAATTTCAAAAAATATATACAGAATGAGAGGAGTCAGCTGAGAATATACAAACTGAATTGTTAAAAAAATATAACAGTACCACTCACGTATTGCGGTCCTAGTTTGTTGACCATACGTTAATATTATCATTAGTAGAATGCACATAAAATAACTCATATCAAGAAACTCTAGAAAGAAATCAAATGGAAACAAACCATTGTGACTATGGATGGAATCACTATTATCTGCTGGCACACCACTTGCTTTCGGTTTTGTAGATGCACGACCCCATAAATTTGCTAATGAACCTCCACTTCCATGGGAGCTTTTATCATTCTGGCTTTTCTTATTATTCAAAGGAAAGGAAGAAAACTTTTCTTTATCAGCAGAAGGCTTGCTGCTCAGATCATGGACTCCTTTGCTGTTACTCTCACTTTTGGTATCTTTAACAACACTGGCAGGGCGCTGAGCAACTTCTGAACTTGATTGCTGGACCTTATTCTGTTGAGTTTGTAAAGCTGCATTGTTTTGAGCAGAATTATGATTGGACAGTCCTGAGATACTCAAACTATTAGGCTGTGCAGCTGCAACTGTCACAGGCTTTCCATCCAAAGTGCGGTTGATAAATGAAGCTGAAATCCCACCAAACCTGATGGAAAAATTAAAGTCAAGGGTAAAACGCTACAACCGAGTTTTGATTAAGATGTGAAATAGTAGTGAGAGTTATTAGTGAATGGCTGATTTACTTATCTCTAGGACCCACCCATCCCCAACCCAAAATAAAAGAAGGCTTTGTAATCTCTCACTACTCCTCTGTGAATTGCTACAAAGAAAACATCACTTAAAACAAATAGGCAAGCTAAATCTCCCTCATTAAATGTACAGATAGATAACTAAAACATTTCAATTGCAACTATAAGGAACTCAAAAAAAAAAGGAAAAAAAAAAAAGAAACTAACAGGAAGGAGCAACCAATGCAACATGAATTCTATTTCTCTTACTGTGCTACAATGACCACTTTACAGAAGTGGGGCACGGACCTGTTATCTCTCAAGCAATTATCCACCGTGGCGGGCTGCTTGAAGAGCTCTTCAGCTTGTATAAATTCGGCACTCCAAAGTCCAGGTGGGTCCTTTGGGATGCTAGCTTGAACACTATACACATGAACTCTGCAATTGTCATCATATTCTTGCTTGGCTTCTGAAATTCAGGAAAAGAGAACTGTAATTAGTCCCTTCTACTTAATTGCCAAACAACATAAATACAATTATGATACCAAAGGGAATACAGATAAAAGATAATAATATGCCAAAACCACTTAACACCTTTTTAAGAGCTGGGATGGAGATTCATATTTTAATGAAGTGACATCTGCTTTGACTATAACTACCCTATTATGCATAAATAATGTTCCGTCTCTTGTATGCAAGCGAAGATGTGATGTTGCAGACACCCTTAAATACATAGATATCAGAATAAGGGGAAGCAGATGAAATAGTCATGGAAAGTCTAACCTGCAAGTTTAGGCCCTGTCACAAGCTGTATATGGTAGCTTGATGGAGTGTTCTTCAACCAGCCAGACAAACTATACACAACTTCAAACCCATTTCCATGTTTCTCGACAAACTCCGCAAGTAATCTAAGTACAAGTACAACTATCCATAAGTTGGCATACATTATCATGGATGCATCTGTGCACATAAATTTTAAGTACATTCTTGGCGGTTATAGTTTTACCTCTTTGCAACGTTGGATGACACCAGAAAATTACGACTCAGCCATTTGTAGGACACCTGGAAAAAAAGAATCATTAAGGAAACGTTTATGAAAAATCCCAGCTTTGAATGAAATTTCTAGAATTTTAGCCCACAAACAAAAGGGAAGTATTTGCGTCACTTTCTTTGAAGTGAATATTATAGGGGCTCAATCCAAAAACTCTAATATTATATTCCAACTTGAAACAGAAAATAGAAAGTATTAAATCGAAATTTTCATTTTCCTGAAATAACACGTTAATGAGAGCTCTAAAAAGCTGTAGGATCAGTTGGTTCCACTTTCAAACTTACCCTCTTCTTTCCATTCCAAACTCTAGCATATATATAAATACACAAAAAGGAAATCAAAATTTAAGCGGGAAAAGATGACAAGAATTTCCTCCCAGTCAATTGAGCAATCAATCAAAAAGAGGCTCCATTTTAACCATTACCCAGAAGTCAATTTCTCAATAAAATCAGTAAAAAGCAAGAACATTGAACAAAACCCATGCATAAACGTAAAAGTAAAAAAATCAAATTGGCAGGAGAGAAAGAGAAAACTAACATATACTCTAGAAGAAAATGAAAAAAAAAAGAGTGAAAAATTAGAGTAGAGACGAAGGTAAATTGAAATAAAATCTAACACAAATTAAACTTACTACTTGAAGTTTATCAGAGACGAGGGCTTGAATCTCCTCGAGAATACCTAGGGTTTCGATTTGGGACATGTTTATGGAGGGTTTTGATTGAAGTTAGATTTGGGAGAATTTCCCTCTATTAAGGGCACTGATTTTTCCCGCCATTCCTTGCGTAGTGGGGGATTTTATATGGGTCCGATAAGGAATGGAATGGTTCTTCTTTGCACGTGATGAATCGGGTTTGCACGTGACTTTGTAGGATTAAATAGATCCAATGGGTTTTGGGCTAAATTCCTGATGGACCCCTTTGATTTGTTAATGGAACATTTTGGGCTTAATATAGAGTTCTCAAAAGTTTTCCTATTTTGGATTTTTTTTAGGGTAATTATTTGATACACCGGCGTGTAAATTTTGGACTCCACAAGTAGGTTATGGAGTTGACACATGTCCATTTTTTTAATTAATTAAGTTTTATATATTTCAATCTAGTCCTTAGAGGACACATGTCATCCTTCAGAACCCGCTTGTGTAGTCTGCTAAAAACTCCACCGCCAGTGTATTGTATAATTTTCCTTTCTTTTATATACTATAGATTATGGAACCCTCAATATCTAAGTAAGAGATTTGCATTTTAATCCTCATTGTTAAATTAAAATAAGAATTTTTCTGCTGATAAGAAAAGCTAAGCTTAATGAAACATACTTTCGCCATTTTTTTATTTATGTATTCCCCTTCATGTTTGATAATAACAAGGGTTATTAGTTTATTATATTACATTGAGTAGATAGTATCCAGGGCACACAGCTTAATATTAAGAAATGAAGAGAACATTCAGATTTATAACACACAGAATACAAGTCATTGAGAGCATTTACACAAGAGGAAATGTATAAATTTCCCAACAACATACATCCTTAACTTCTGAAAACAATGGCTATATACTCGCGCAACATCTTTCAAATTCGAGGTTGAAGCTGTGTAAAGATATAGACCTCATCGTATCCCTTCCTGCACTCAAAAATGGCAAAAAAATATAAGGTGCATGTCGGAAGGCTTACCGCTTACATCAGAATATGAAGGTTAATATAGATAACAGTCTCAGAAGGATATATATCAACTTACCCAGCTTTCCCACAATAGGTAGGACTGTAATTATAAATGAGGTTATCAAGCACTTTTCCAGCAGGTGGCCTGTTTTGTGACTTCCTTGCCTCTCTGCACCCAGAAGACGAACAATGAACATAACCCAATTGCAAACAGATGAAAGGTAACAGATGGTAATGTATTACAAGAAGTTCTTAACAATACTATCTAGCAATGTACTGAATCTTGATTTAGCAGCTTGACATGGGATGCCTTTATGCACCACAGTGGGTTGGTATCTACTAATCAGGTTGACACGCAATCTCACATTGAAAATTGGAGTTTTGTTATTTCCTTTTTTTTCTTTAATTATAGGCACAGTGTAACTGTTTGCTGTTCGCTAAGTTGAAAGAATACAGAGAAGGAGATACTAATGACTTCCGTTGTTAATTACTTAATTAGCATTCCTTACCTGATTAAATAGTTGGCAACATGCTGCGTCACTTGAATGGCATCTTCTGAGTGTGGAATCATTGCTGAGCCCCATTCAAAAGCATTTTTCTGCAATTATGTGGTCAGGTATTCAGATTGAAATGGAATGGTATTGTTGGATAATCGTAAAAAACAATGACTTTACAAATAAAGTCAAAAGTATGACTAAGAGAAACACGAGCAGGAGAAACAAAGAAGTTATTAGGGGAAAAAAGAGATACCATTTGACTATTAGTTTAAGAAAAATTACGTGGAATTCAAACTTCATGCCAAAACTTGAATAAATGGCAGCAATTGCTCAAAAAGAAATTCAGCATTTGCTGCTATGAAGAAAAGTCAAAATAGAGCATCCCTTGTAAGCAACAGAGATGTTTAAAAAAAATCATTCGTTTACCAAAACTCCCCCCTTTGAAGTAACATCCAGCAAAGAAATACCCAATTACGGTAAAATATATAACGGAAAACAATGAATTTTGGGAAGTATAAACATGACAATCAGAAAGCACACTAGAAGAAGTACCTCTGGATGCCACTGAAAGGCAGTGACAGGATAGCCACGTGCTTGTGCGGTGGAGACATAGACCTGTTATTAACATATCTACAGAAATAAGGACCCTTAAAGAAGCCATAAAAATTTTAATGAGATAAAACTAGTCAGACATGTCCTATGACAAAGTAACACAATCTACAGATGATAGAATTCAGTACCTCATTATTGTCATCTGTGCTTGTTGTTAAGATATTGAAGAAGCTGGATAGTTTCAGATTATTTTGAAGTCTCCCGGGTGAAATGCCATACTGTGAGAGGGAGGCCATGTTAAAGACGAAAAACCGCAAGTGACAATTTAAACAGTGAGAAAACAGGAACAATGGAACTCACATGATGGTTTTGCATGACTAGGCAGTCTGTACCTAGCTTTTTCAGCAAATATGGAGGAAATCTGAAAAAAAAAAAAAAAATAAAATAAAGCTTTAAAGAGGTTACCACAGCAATTAACATATAATTACACTGACCGTAAGAAATCAAATAAGCTCTCATCAATATAGCAAAAAGCATGTGACGATCACTGTTATATTAGCCTTTCTAACTTCACAGGTTAACATTTTTAAACTTCACTAAAGTGCATCTAGTAAGCTACCAGCAAAACATATAACAAATTTGTTAAACCTGATAGGATAAACTACCAGCAAAAAATATAACAAATATGTTAAACCTAATAGGATAAACATGTATTTGTATCAATTGATATATCATTGAAAAGTTAAACAAAATCAAACAATACTAATAGACCTAGAACCTAGAACGATAATATAGTTTTTGGTACCTTTGAAATACTGTTCCTTCGATATTAATGTTATTCACAAATTGGAGACTAGATGCCTGGTCTGCTGCACTAAATGATTCAAGAATATTTCTGTCCTATCATCAAGAAGACAAATTTTTGTATTCATTAAAATTAAGATTTTATTAAAGTATTTACAATTTAACAAAGAAAATCCTGAAGGAAAATAATTTGTCAGACAAAGTAGACATGGTGAGTGTCAAGCTAATTTGAAAGGAAGTGATTAGTGCATAAGAGAAAATAGTTACACAAGGGGCCTAAGATGATAATGCGATGAGAGAGATTAGGATGTCCAAATCTAAACGAAATATTTTCAAATGATCTCAACTATCCATTGAGTGCCATAATGGAGGTGACCATGACTCATGAGGGCCTCACTTATCAAGTACAGCAATTTTTACAGCAAGGAGAACAGGCAGGAGTTGGACTTTTTTAGCCATATGTGGCTGAGAGTAACCTCTCATAAACACAAAACAAAGTGCCTAAAATCAAGAAAGCACCTCATTTTGCCATTCAATTCTGAAAAATGAACGAATACCTTACCAAGTCCCAAATCCAACATAGAGAATCGAAGTTAACTACATTAAGAAAAGTCTTATAATTAGATAGAAGTCCTAAGATGAGTGAACAGTTTTATTATTTGCTCGAAAAAAGGAATAGAGAAGGAGGCAAAAAAATGAAGTGAGATCATGAAAGGGATGCTTACTTCGCTGATAATCATTGTTAAAAGTTCAAAACCCAAGCAAATGGCATACAATGGAAAATGATCTCCAGCATCATTCTTCTCTATAACTTTCTGCAAGAAACACAAAAATAAACGTTTCATACAAGAGAAGTACAGTGAGACCATCAGAGTCTAAGGTGAAAAAGTTTCTTGATGATTAACTCATGGAATTGTAAATGCTTGACAAGATAACTTGAAGAAATCAAAATCTAACTTGGTCAAGTCAATCTCTTGCCTATATATAGTATTTTGTTAGTACTTTAAATTGAATTTTGCAAATTCTGAATCAAGTGAAATAACAAGCATAAATTACCTTAAATAATTTTTGAGCAATTTCATAATACAAGCCGTTCTTAGCCCACCCTCCAGTAAAAAGCACGCCATTGACCAATTCAAGCTTCTGCAATGCAATGGTGGAGCAAAACAGTTAATTGCAAGACTCACACTAAAATGTAGTATCATCAAATCAGGACGTTTAAATCTGACCAAAAAAAAATCAGGACGTTTTAAGAAGTTTTCTTTCCAAAAATAGATTTACCAAAAATAAGTTCACTCTAGTCCAATTTCAAGACAACTGTAAATTTTCAAGTCTTATGAGTCAAAATTCAGCATTTTCGCAGCTAAATAAGCATTCTTTTATATTTATAGGGGAAAAAAGACCATTAAGCATTCAAGAGTGATTACCTCGAAAAGAATCTCTTCGGGCTCGTTATAGATAAGAGGAATTACTCGAGCCCCAGCCGCTTCCACGAACTTCACATACGACGCCGCGATGTAGGACGCGTTTGAATCATTGCTCAGTCTCCCCGACGCGCCGTCTCCCGGATGGCTGAGTATTCCGATCACCGGCCGGTAATAGAGGTTCGGGTCAAGAATCGTGCAACTCGAATCGGAACTCAGCGAGTCAGAGGAAGACTTGCCTCCGCGTTGGCTCGGGAGGAGGAGCGAAGCGGAGGTCTCGGCCTTAACGAGGGGAAGGTCTTTTGAGAGGCAAAGGAGGATGGGGACTAAAAGGTAATTCCACATGTCGGGGGAGGAAGAAGAAGAAGATGATGATGTTGATGAAACGGAAGTGACGGCGTCGTTTGGATGATCAGGGGAGGAAGTGGAAGCGGAGGAGGGGCTAGAGAGAAAGAGGGAGGGCATTTTGGGGAATTGACATGGAAAGAGACTGAGTGCGAGAGGAAAGGAAATGGAAGAGACAGAGAAAGGAAGGAGTCTTTATAAGTGTTTTGGAATGGCGGAGAAATCAAATTTCTGGTACTAACGGTTAATTTCATAAAATTAACGGTTAAATTGATTGAAGTAAAATTAGTAGTGGTAAGATTTAAAATGCTTTTGGGCTTCGTCCCAAATATAGTGGATTTTGGGCGGCCCAAAATAGTGACTTGGGCTTCAGCCTAAAAACTAATTTTGGACTATAGAAGTGTATAATATATATACATTAGAAAAGTCTGGATTATCAACAAGTGGTTGGTTCAAGTAGTTTGCCACTTGTTCCCCTTAAGTAAGGTCTCGGATTCGAGTCTTGTGAATGGAGAAAACCATTGTTGGGAGAGCTTTACCCCCAAAGTGGGCCAACCCGACTCGAACAAGGTTAACTTGTAAATATACCAAAAAAAGAAAAGTCTGGATGACTCGAAATTCAATCTAATGATTTCTACTTTTTAAGCAAAAATCCAATTTAATTTTGATTTTTGATGCAATGGGATTGATCAATTTAGTTTAAATTTACGCTCAATACCTCTTAAATAAGGTCTATGATTCAAGATTTCAAGTACTGTAAAAAGAGGTTACTAGAGTTTCTTCTATTTGAATTTGAGAGAAAGACGAGTGAATTTCCATTAAATAGTAAACGCAGTACATTCATATTGGATGGGATTAGTCAAAACTTGATGTGGTTATTGTATACAAAAAAAAGTTTAAAATTTAAATGCATCTCCAAATCACCCAAAAAAATCCCTGCTGAATTAGGCTTTGAGGCATGGATAGTCTTCGTCTTTTCTCATTTTGTTCTTTCAAATATTTCAGCAAATGCACGTTTTAATATAGAAGATGCAGCTTAAATATTCGTTTGAATTGGATCAGAAAAAAGCATGAAAAGTGATATCTCAAATTAATACATTTAACAGGAAGTGATACTGTAATGTGGAGTATGGACAGATATTTTCCTCTGATCTGTTTTGTAGTTGTTACATGCTGCTTTGTTGCATGCCTTGGGTTAACACAGGACCATTCTCTTTTGTTAACAAAAATTAAGGGACCAACTTTATAAGATGCTTTGGTCTTAGATTACTAGGAGAGATCAGTGGCCCTTTGTGGGAGTATTGACTGCCCCACATACAAACTTTTTGGTATATCATTAATTTCTTTCTATCAATTATTCATATCTTTTTTTTTCTCATAAAAGTTACTGCCCCACCAAAAAAAAAAAAGATATGAATAATTGATAGAAAGAAATTATTCATATCTATCTTGTTTATCATGTGCAGATCCTAAAATATCCATGGCTCTTTCATTTTGGTCACGGTAATAATTAATTAGCGACCCAATTCGTATTAGAAAACAAATTAACCTTAATAACATATTAGGACAACAATGGGTGATTCAAAAAAAGAAAAAGTTTGATTAGGATATTTTATTACAAAGTTATATTCAAAAGTACTTAAACATATTCATGTGAGACCTAACTATAATCTTCTCATCCTCTGAATATGTAACACGTTTATGATTTATCAACACCCCCGAATTGATTTTTCCTCCAATTTATTTAATTAAGTTACGAATAAAAATCCCTTACCCCATTTTTTTGCCTCATTTATGCTATATTTATCAAACAATGACACATGTCCTTTTTTCAGTTTTTAATGTTACTAGCTTATAACCCAGTCGTTGTCCGGGAATAAAAAACAATTGAAAAAATTATTTTAAATTTAGAATGAAAAATTACTTAATTAAAACTTAAGAAATCATTGATTTTGTTAAAATTTTAAAGTATTAAATCAAAACAACATGCTATAATTAAATTTGGTAATATAAATTTTATTGAAAGTACATGTTCATATAAAATAAAATATTTAGATTATTTAATAATCTTCTCCAGATTAAATGAAACCAAAATTTTTTTCATTTCTTTTTCATACAAACGAATTCCTTTCACATGTGATGTAGTATATTATGATTTTACTATATTTGATTAATTAATGTATATAAAATTTGATTAATTTAGTACATTTTATTTCTACTCCTAATGAAATTTTTTATAATCTTATTAATTAGCTTTTCAATAAACTTGTAATTCAGAGTATTATACTAAGTATTTTTTTTTGAGAGGTACATTGAAATCTCATTACAATCAGAATAATTCCTTATATGCTCAAATATCTAATGAGAATCCAATACAAACTAAGAAATTGCTTTCAATAAACTAATTACAAACAAATAAATAAACAAACTATTAAACCCACATTTTGTGAGACTTGAACCCAGAATCTCACGATCCAGACACGAGTGGACTCACCAGTTGAGCTAACAATCCGGGTGCAAATGTTAATATTAATGATGTTAATCACGTTTACTATGTTATATAAAACCATACTATAGCAATTAAATTATTATATAATTAAAAACAAAAGATTCACTTTTCATCTATTAAAAAGGATAAAGGATAAATAAGCAACTATCATACAAAATCAGTAATTATTGATAATAATCATGCTTCAAATTAAATAATTCAATTAGAAAAAAAGGTATCAAACGCAAATCAATCTATTTGATGAGAAAGAAACTCTTAAACAGTTTAATCACCGATTCAACCGATTAAATCGGATACTGGTGGCCTCACCGGTATGGCCTCCGATCCGATATTTTATTCATTGCTATGAATAACATACACCAAAAAAAGGAAAGGAGAACATCAGAAGAAAAGTTGTTCAGGCTTAGAATCTCTTATTGGACGCATGCCGGCCCAAAAAAGAAGGCCTAATTGTGTCAGAAATAATATGGGCAATTGGGCATTAAAAGGCTGTTAAGCCCATAAATCCACTAATTTGACTCGACCCTCAAAGCCAACGGGGGATTCCTCTAGCTTCTGCAAGACACCTCTCAATTTTCGAAATCTATTTAAATACATAGGCGGGTAGAACTATAAAGGAAAGGCAAAGCAAACCCAGAAAAACCCTTCACAAACCCTGTCAAAGAATTTCATCGACAATGGATTTAGACCCGGAAGATGTTTTCAAGGACGATGAAGACGACCCAGATAATGAATCTTTCCAGGTTTCCTCTCTTTTTCCCCCTTTTCGGTCTAATTTCTTCTTCATGTAAACTGAACGAGCAATGGAAATTACTATTTTGTGTTTTCTGTCCCATTTTGCAGCAAAGTGAGAGCTCCAAAGAGTATGTTGTTTACTTGGTCGACGCTTCTCCCAAAATGTTCAGCACTAGTTGCCCTGGTGTAAGTTTCCTACGTTTTCTAAAAATGAAAAAAGAACAAAGAAATAAAAACCCATTTTCTGTTTTAATCTCTTAATTTTCTTCTACTAGTAATATTTTTAGCGTTTTTACTTCTTTCGTTTTCCTGTGATGTTTTTGTCTGAGATTTTAATACCCAATTTTTTTAATAATCTTTTGGTTGGCTAAATATGGTGGTTAATCGGTTCCTCGTTGGGTTATATTCTTTGATTAACATGCTATTGCTCTTTTTTTTTTTAAAAAAAAAATTTCAATGGCAATGTAATTGGCGGTTATTTAATTTTTATTCGTTTTTAATATTGACAGCAAGATCAGGAGGAAAGTCATTTCCGTGCCGCCATCAGCTGTATTGCAGAATCACTCAAGACTATGATCATTAGTAGATCCTATGATGAAGTTGCAATTTGCTTCTTTAACACTGTAAGATGTAATTCTAGAAAATGAAGCCGTTTAGGTTGATACTAATTACTAATTATGATGGTTGTAGTTCATGCTAGGAAGGAAATTTTCACTAAGAGAGTCAGCCTAAGTTATATCTTTTTCTATCCTACTGTTAGGTTACGGCTATATTACCCGCTTTTCTTTAGTATAGTCTGCTATATGTTCAGTATCCATGCTGCCTATGATATGGTTTCTTACTATTTTTGCTTCTGAATACAGAAGGAAAAGAAGAATTTGCAGGATCTGAATGGCGTTTTTGTTTTTAATGTTCCTGAAAGGGAGCACCTAGACAGGCCAACAGCAAGGCTTATAAAAGAATTTGACGGCATTGAAGGTAATTCTTATTTTTAATTATTTTTCTTTATATGGTGATTAATGGGGTCAACCTGATTCTAGGCTTAAGTCATTGTTTCTACCTTCATTTTACCGATGCTTGAATGTATTGCAAGTGGCCGTGTTTTAACTCAAATTAGTAAATGTGATTCAGAGACTTTTTGGTCATTAACTTTTATCTTCTTACAAGCTAATTGCAGAATCTTTTATGAAAGAAATTGGGAGTCAGTATGGTATTGTGCCTGGATCTCGCGAGAATTCCCTCTACAATGCTCTCTGGGCGGCACAAGCACTTCTGCGTAAAGGGTAGGCTTTATTATTGGATTTGTCTTATCTGTTGTGTTTACTTTACATAACTATTTATGACAAAACTCTTTCAGGTCTGCTAAGACAGCTGATAAAAGGATCCTTCTCTTTACTAATGAAGATGATCCTTTTGGGAGTCTCCATGGTGCAGCAAAAGCAGATATGACGAGAACTACATTACAGCGAGCTAAAGTAAAATAAATATAAAGTTGTACATGCTTTATGGTTCAGTGTTTTATGAGTGCAATTTATTAAATCGAATTTCAATTACCAGATTATGTTGCCAAATTTGTTCTTTATCTCTATTCTTGTTCATTTCCAGGATGCACAGGATCTTGGGATTTCTATTGAACTTCTTCCATTGAGTCGTCCAGATGAGGAGTTCAATGTTTCTGCTTTCTATGCTGTATGCCTATTCTTTCACGTGGTGTCTACTTACAGAAATTCCATGGCTGATTATATGCATTAACTTCAGATATTAAACTTTTATGTTTTCAGGATTTGCTTGGTTTAGATGGTGAAGAGGTTGCTCAATTCATGCCATCTGCTGGCCAGAAGTATGTATTTTTTGTTTCTCATGTTTACTTTGTCTTTTTGTGCAATGACTTTGATATCTGTTGGGCATTATACCTTTCAAGTGAAAGAACCAGCTACTCTAACAAATCTGACTTATTTGAAATAATAATAATTTTCTGAGTTCTGCAATTAGTTTCATTCATTATGCATTTATTGGAAACCTAAAGAATGAACTCTTTCCACGTTCATAAAGTTAATATTAACTTCCAATTTGTCCTTTAATTTTATAATCTTCAAAGATTTCCTCTAGAGAAGTTTCTATATGAAGTCAAAGATATGCGTAGGCACTGTAGAATTGCTAAAAGATGCTTACATACATACATACATACATACATACATACATACAAAAATTCATAATTCATTTAGTCTCGAATGGAAATTTTATGAATGTGTGCTTGATCTAATTTCAGATTGGAAGATATGAAAGACCAACTGCGGAAGCGTATGTTCACAAAGCGAGTAGTTAGAAGGATTGAATTTCATATCACCAATGAATTATCAATTGGGCTGAATACTTATGCATTAATTCGTCCAGCCCTTCCAGGTGGATAGTTATCCCATTTGTAATTGAATTTGAGATATCATCGGGAACTATACTTGATAACCTCTTTTCTCATTTCTTTATATTCCTAGGGGCAATTACTTGGCTTGATTCTGTCACTAATCGTCCTTTAAAGGTAATTATATGTCGTTCCGTTTGTCAAAGTAGTACATAGGCTCTTGTATTTGGTAATTCTAATAAGATTCATGTTATGTATTGGGATACATTATAGGGGATAGCCCTCTCCCATAAATCTAATGCCACCTTATAAACATCAATGATTTTAAGTTTCATTTTAGTCCCTTTTTTTTAATCTCTCTCTCTCTCTCTCTCTCTCTCTCTCTCTCTCTCTATCTCTCTATCTCTCTCCGGGCTATGTGTGAGTGGTTTCAGTTAGAGATTTTTCACAATTTATGATGGTTAGATCAAATGGGCAGAGTGCTTCTTTGACATTATACATAATACATATACTGTGGAGTAAGATATAATCTTAGAATTTGGAATACAGAATTGATAGGTGCTATAATGTTGGAGCTTTGAAGAGATGTTGAGGTTTTTTTATTGTGCTGCATAATGTACTAATGGTATTTTGCTGAGAAGCAAGTATGTTATCATTTTGTTTGATGCAATCCTTGATTCTCTGTTGTCAGATTTTTAATAAGGATTAGGTAGAAACAGATATCATCAAGTTCACTGCTTATTGAGCTTTGTGATTTTCACTTTATTGGTTGACATGTGAGAGTGAAGCTGTATGGTATATATTTTTAATTTGATTGTTTGAAGACATCGTGCAGATTGAAAGATCTTTGATCTGTGAGGATACTGGTGCATTGATTGAGGAACCTCCTAAACGCTTTCAGTCCTATAGAAAGTAAGAACAGTAATATAGTGTTTTTTCTAATGAAATAAGAGAACAAACTATGCTTGTCAATCGTTGACAGTTTTCATGCATATGTCCAGTTTTGTAATAAATTCATTCCAGTAGAAATGCGTTTCTAATAGAATGGGTAAATGGAAAATCTTACATCATATGATTTTTCTCAAGAACAGAAAAACAATGACACCATACTTCTATGTCAATCCACTGCTAAAGCCAATATCAATTTATTTTGTATATTTCAGTTAGTTTATTCTATAATTTTTTTCTTCCTGATCAAACTGCTCCTCCTCGTGCGCTTTTCAGTGATTATGTCAAATTCTCTGTGGATGAAATATCTGAGATGAAAAGAATATCACCAGGAAAGCTCCATCTTCTGGGATTCAAGCCATTAAGTTGCTTAAAGGATTATCACAACTTGAGACCATCCACGTTTGTATATCCTAGTGACCAGGTTGGTTCAGTCTTTTTATCTATCTATATATATATATATCTATATCTATATATATATATATAAGTTTATATATAGATATATATATATATATATATAAGTTTATTTTCTTGTACTTCTCTTTAATTGTGATCTTATAGATTTTTGCTATGTTGATAGCTATTTGTTTCCACAAATGTCTTTCTCTCTCTTAGTTATTGAAGTATTAAGAAAGGGAAGTGTGATATTCTACAATCATTTTAAATGATGATGAGATGATAATATGTGCTCCTCATAAAGCAAATTTACTGTATCTGTGAACATATTTAGAAGGGGTGGTTCAAGCACAGTTCAATATTTCTGGAACTTCAAGTGTCTTTCTGGGTGGCTCTTTTTGTTTTTTTAATTTGATTAGAGTGCCAACATAAGGGGCCAAAAGAATCCTGTTCATAATCCATATCCAACTTGGTTGCAGCAGATGATTATGTTGTAGGTTGGCAACTATTGGTAGTATTGTGGATACACCTATGCCGACACCTGTTTGTTTACTCAAATCCCTTAGGTTGATTCAGCCTATCTATGCAGACACCTGTTTGTTTACTCAAATCCCTTAGGTTGATTCAGCCTCTCTATTTTTATTGTTTAATTACAATCACTAAAATTTTTTATGGTTGTTCAATATAGGAAGTGGTTGGTAGCACATGTATTTTCATTGCCTTGCACCGATCTATGCTTCGCCACAAGCGGTTAGTACTTTCCAACTTCACCTTTTACATGCTGATCTACTGTTATTCTTCAAACTTAACAATTCTAAGTGTTCTTGTTATGAGCATGCCACATAAGATTCAATCTAATATAAAATATGGTGCTATTCTTATGTCAGTGAGCATAAGTAATTCTAAGATTAATTTAGAGGAGTGGAAAGTAAAAGGCTTAAAGGTGAAATTAGCCCTTGATTTATACCAAAAATGTCAAATGATCCCCTGAACTGTTGTTGGAATCAATTTAGTCCTAGAACCTTTATGTCAAACTTGCCAGAGTTTAAAAGCTTTCCTTCAAGTTTTGCAACTGTAAATTAGGAAAGTTATGACTTGTTTCTTTACTCTTATATATGCACATAGAATTCTTGCAAGAACAGTATTTCCATTTTTGTTTACTTCGCTTGCGCAATCTGCAACACTTTTAACAACAAATGGAATCTTAATTGGTGGATATCATGTTGAAAATCTGCTTTTAAAGCTAGTCTGTTTTAGTTTCCTTATCATGTTCATTACAGCTTAGCTAATAAAATACACTAAGCAAATCACCAAATTATGATAGTAATAAAATTCTTGCTGATAAAATCTAAGAAGCCTTATATTGTCCTTTTCTCTTTGTTGCTTTCGAGATGAATAACTGTTGTATATATTTCATGCAATCGCATGTGAATTGCTATTATTAAGTTAGTGTTCTGGACAAGAACAGGGCATGTCCTGGTGGTCGTGGCTGTTGTTAATTGGTTTGAGTTGATATTTTGATCAAAGCCTTGCTTTGCCTTGATTACTTTCATAATTCTGATATTACATGGTGCCTAAGGTTAATCTTCTATTAACACATTGCAATTTACAAACAATGGTCAACACGTAAGGGGTGTGTTTTTTTATCATTGCAGCTTTGCCGTTGCATTTCATGGGAGTGTATCTCATCCTCAGTTAGTTGCCTTAGTTGCACAAGTAAGATATCTGCTACACACCAGACTAAATTTATACATTGATGCATCTAGCCTAGTTATTATGAGAAGTCATATATCGGAAATAATGCTCTATTGGTTTCTTGTTATTTGTTGTCCACTTCTTGATTTCTCTCTGCTTCCCCTTATTATGTAATGCAGAGCTAAAAGAAACACCAACTAAGCTCTCTGTTATGTGATTCAAAATCATTAGTCATTCAGTTCTCAACAGTGGAAAAAGTGATAAAGAAATGTGATGGAAATTAAAAACTATTGTTGCATGTTTAATAGTGTTAGCTTTGTAATCGGATAAGCCATATAGAGGTCTTCTGCTGAAGTCCTTGGTGGTTTTATGGAGTTGGATTGAGTTTCAGCTTCACCTAGGCTGAGCAGAGAGAAATTTTTAAGGGTTTGAGAAGGTCAGAATGCTGCTCACACATTTTTGTTGAAACTGACAAGATTACTTCCTATTATGTGCAAAGCAATTAAATTTGTTTTGTGAGAAACTTGTGGGAAAGTACTCTACGTTTTCTGAATGATGATGTTGTAATAGTGACAATTTGAATTGCGAATTATGTTATTTGAATCAAAACTGATCTGGTGGATATTTTTGCATTACATATATGTTTATCTAGATAATTGTGAAAAAGCATATAATTTTCTGGAAACTTCACAGGATGAGACTACTAGACCTGATGGTCAGGTTGAGCCACCGGGAATGCACATGATATACCTTCCATATGCTGAAGACATCAGAGATCCTGAAGAGGCAAGGAAATGCTGAGATACACGGGACAGACCTCCCATATGTAAATAGATTTTCAAGTCATGTTATAACTGATAAATATTTCTGATGTTCCACAGATCTTTCCAGATACAGAAGATGATGCGCCTGAAGCAGATGAGGAACAAATTCAAAAAGCTGCTGCATTAATAAAACGTATTGACGTGAAGGATTTCTCAGTTTGCCAATTTGCTAACCCTGGTAAGCTGTCATGTTATACTTATAAATATAATTTCCTTGCTTAGACATTCATAGTGGTGTTTTGTTTTTCCTTCATTTGTATGAAAACAATAAATCACTAAATACCTTGTTATTGGTTAATAACTTAATATGATATATGATATGATTTTGTTTGTGAGATTTAGATTGGCCAGTATTTTAAAATGGATCCTAGTGTGTGAAAAGCATTCTATCATTGAAGTTATGCTTGAAATAGAGACCATTAGCCTGTGAAATAAATCATAAACAAGCATCAGCCAGTCGAGTCGAGTCAATTCATGGAAGCGAAATTAGTGGATTTACAGAATATGAAAGCCTATGTGGACAACATTAAACCTATGAATAGATATATGATATCATTTTCTCTCTTACTCTTCTATTCTATATGAAATTTATATCAGTTATTATAGCTTTTCAAATAGTATGAGTTTCCACTGCAAGGAATATGGGTAGTCTTTAAAGGTTTGACAATAGTAAAATTCTGAATTATCCAAAAAAGATAAGAATAAACAATAAACTTCTTTCTCTTCTTTTTAACTCTCTCTATCCTTTTTTACCTTTAAAGTGGTGTGTCAGGTTGAATTGATGTCGTTCTTTTTTTAAACTTTGTTTAACTCCCTTAATATTTCTTGGTACATCTTTCAGCCTTGCAGAGACATTATGCAGTACTGCAGGCTCTAGCTTTAGAAGAAGATGACATTCCAGAGACTGTTGACGAGACATTACCCGATGAGGAAGGTTTGGCTAGGTATAAAAATATGGCTTGTCATCTCTAAATGCTTCCTCCTCTTCTGGTCTTATGTAAAATCTTTGTTACTTACCGTCTTTGTGAGATATGTGTTTTGCACAGACCGACAGTTCTCAAGGCAATAGAAGCATTCAAGCTCTCTGTCTATGGGGAGCACTATGATGAGGAAAGTGACCATTTGGATAAAGGCGATGCCTCCAGAAAGCGTAAAGCAGAAGATGCAGCTAAGCTGTCTGCAAATTATGATTGGGGTAACCTTGCAGATAATGGGCAGGTTAAAGGACTTTCTTGAACTAACTTTACTTACAACTCTTATAGGAAGTTTATCTTAATTGTTGATTCCATATTTTGCAGTTGAAGGATTTAACTGTAGCAGCTCTGAAAACTTACTTGAATGCGCACAACCTTCCTGTCACCGGGAAGAAAGAGGCTCTGATCAGCAGGATTTTAACCCACATGGGCAAGTGAGCCAAGTTGGAGCTGACAAATATGAAAGACTGGTATAGGACATGACATAATGTCAACCTCCAATTGTAATGCTAAACTTGGCTTAGCATTGCATGATGCAACTATATTTTCAAGGTTAACTGGTAACTATCTGTTGCACATAGACTTCATCTATGTATGTCGTGATTCTCTATGCCAAACCGAGACGATTAGGTTTTGTTAGGGCATCAGAATTTATGTTCTAATCTTGTGTTGTTTAGATGAGTAGAAAAAATTCCATAGCCATTCTTCTTTTGACGGTATGATTTATGAACATAAACTAGTATCCATACCCCATTTTGTATATATGTATAATTTATGGCAATTTCTTGCATATGGTATTGGAAATATATCATTAGTTGCAGGCATATGGGTATGGCTGTGTTTGTGTCATGATGTTATTGTAAAGTAACGTGTTAAGTCTTGAGCTATTTTAATTTTACATTGATTTTTGTGTCATTTCAATACTTTCGAAACAATATTAATTTTACGATCCATTAAACTTTTACCCGTGAATTTTTCAGACTTATAGACAAAAATAATTTGACTTTTGTTATTAATGGAAAATATGGGAAATTAATATATCTTAGTAACCATGTCGTTTTATGAAACGACGACGGATTAAACTTTTGCGAAGATAAAACAGCCCAAATCGATTGATTCTTTTATCGTAAGTCGGATAGGAGTATTCTTTTAAAACAGCCCTCTTTAAACTACTTTTACAATCTTTGAATCATCATTTTTAGGCTTAAACTTTTGGTCAATTAACCGATTTAGGCTTAATCCTCTTTGAACATTGCATGATCCATCTGTAATTTTAAGACTAAAATGTGACCAGATACTAAAATAGTTCTAAATAAGTAGGTTTTAACTATAAATCTTTTTTTAATCTTTTTACATATGGAAATGAAATTATATATTGTTAATTTGTTTTTAGATTTAGGACCATTTAATAAGTTATTTTGCAAAGTTGGAACTAAACTTACTGAATTTTTAGAGTACTATATTATTATAATAATATTGTTAAAACGGTCCATCTTCATGGCAGCGCCAATCGTGCCAATTGGGGTATCTCATCACTGTTTCTAGACAAATTTCTTCCTATGACATTATTTTGTTTTGGTGCATGTTTCTAGATATATTTGAAGCGACCATGACTTCCAAAAATTGGCATTTTAATGAATTTGCAAAAAACCAATCTCAATTTTGGTTCTTTCTCTTGCTTTTCTTCAATAAATAGAGAAAACCCATTAATTTGAGCAAGTGGGATAAGGTTAGTATTCATTGGAATTATCCATATATAATACTATTTCCAGCTGCTTAGAGTTTGGCAAGAGAAGATAATTTCTTGGTTGAATTGCACCTTGTTTTTGATTTTTGGTCCACAATCGACTATTTTGACAAATATTAATAGATGGTCGTTCTTTTTCATAGTACACAAATTTATGACAAATTTAATGTATAGACTGAGATTTCAATATCAAAAACAGTCCCAATCACTTTCAATAGGATGCGACTTCTTAGTCAATTATTACAAACCAAAAGCATTTTTTTTAAACATGTGAGTTTCGACAATATTGACTTACAAAATTTTGAACTACTTGTTTTTTTTTTTTTTTAATTCAAGTAAATTTCACGTCTATAGGCTATAGTACAATATACCTCCGATTAATCTTGAATTGAGTTACATTAGACTTCAAATATGGAAAACCCAATATCTAATTCTCTATTTATAAAACTTAAATTCAAGACCTAATGGATGGAGTCCAGAAGGCGTAGTTTGCCGATCCAATACGCTTAATTTTACAGTCTAAGGTAATTCTTTCATCGTACTTAGTAATGTCAACCGCAATCATATCTGCAGAGAAGAAGAGGAAGAAATGACCGATTTTTTCTCGTCTTTCTTTGAAGGTTGCCGGCCATACATAACAAGTCATATGAAAGTATCACTTGAAAATACATAGGCCCCAGCATCATCAATACCAAGCAGTAGCACAAACCAATTAGGAATGTTTTTGGTACAATCATTTATTTTAAAGAAAGTAAAGCGAAACTTCCTTATCACTTCTTTGAAGTGATTAGAGTCATTAATCACTTCTTTAATGAACTAAAAGTCAGTTGATGACATAGCATAATGTATACTTAATTATTATCCTTTTCCTTTCCATTTTTATTAATTCACTTGTCATGTGAATAGGAAAATGGAGAGAAACATAGGTCAATATTCTGCATCTACTTGTTAAGAATGGTGAATTCTCCCATTTCCCTCTCAAAATAACTATTTACCAAACAAATTAGCTCAAAAACCCATCTCTGTCTCTCTCACACAAACTCAACATGGATCTCCATGTTTTTCTCATCATTTTCCTTTCATTCATAACCCAAATTCCGACTTTTTCATGTTTAACCAACAAAAACTATGAGACATGTAGCAAAACATTTAAGTGTGGGAACATCCAAAATGTTACTTTCCCATTCTGGGGAGGTGACAGAGCAGAGAGTTGTGGGCATCCAGAGTTAGAGCTAACTTGCCAAGGAGGAATTCCCCAGATTTCAATCATGTCAGTAAATTACCAAGTGATCGAAATCAACATCGATATTCAAGCTTTCACTGTGGCAAGAACAGATTATCTGGAAAATCTTTGTCCCCAGAAACTCGCCAACACAACCTTGGATTTCACCCTGTTAGATTACGCCTGGAATCTCGAGAACGTAACATTGTACTATGATTGTCCGAGAATTTCCAACCAGTCTTCAGGGTTTCCAAGCCAGTTCAACTGCTCCAACAATGGAAGTACTGGGGTTCTAAATTATTACATGATAGCATCAGCTTTCGGGAACCTGTCGGCTGAATCAAAGGGTGGTTTGGGAAATTGTCGGAGTAATGTTATTGTTCCTGCTTTTTATACAGCAGCTCAAACTATAGTAACAAATCCAACTCCTGACACCGTGATTCTACCACTTCGGAATGGGTTTGGGCTTAAATGGAATGCAAATATTGCTTCCAAATGTCAGGCTTGCGATGCTTCTGGTGGGAGGTGTGGTTATAATAAGACTTCAAGTGGATTTACTTGTTATTGCCCAGATCATACAGATTCATCAACCTGTAATTCACCAGGTATGAGCAAAAATTTTATTTACTTTTATTGATTAGTTTGTTTATTAAAGTTTCTTTGATTGAATGATATGCAAAGGTTTCAAAACCATGGAATCAGATTGCTTGGTTTATTTCTTTTCATCAGATTAATTGTCCTGTTTTAAGTCTAGATTCCAGCCATACACAGATTTCAAGCCAAACTTACCAGTTTTGCAGAAGTTTATGCATATATATTTCCAAAATCAAGAGTCAGGGCTAGAAACCACTAAACTCTGTTTTCTCTTTCACCCACCTTTTTTTTTTCCTTTGAAAAGAAGGAAAAAAACAAGAACTAGATACAATTTTTCTGCCAAACCTCCAACTTTTTTCTAAACAACTTGAGTCATTATCTAGGTTCTTTTCCTTTTCCCTTTATTGACATCATGGTTTTTGTAATACTATATGGTAATGGCGAGCTCCACATGGAATTTTTTAAAGGTAGAAAGAGGCAGAAGCATGGTATTATTCTAATGTGACAGCCGCTTACTTTTTATGAAAAAAATGTGAGAACAAGAATACTTCTATTGTTTTTGAGTCATTTAGTCAAACAAACAAATCTACCTCTACTACTGCTAATAGGAATTAGGAAGCTTTATAATCTTTAAAAGAAAAAAAAAATCAACTGTTGAAAATGAAACTTGGGTTTCATTTCATATAATATAATATGATAAAGACCTTATTCATTCAATTAAAACATAACTAAATATTCTAATCTCTCTGTTTTACAGGAACCAATGGTATGAGTTTGAAGATTAAGCTGATAATAGGTATTATATTAAACAAATTTGATAAATTTGACTTTATATGCATTAATCACATTTTAACCTCACTGATAATTCTCTTCAAACAGGCTTTGGAGTGGCTGGGGCTGCTATATTGGTAGTTTGTTTAATGGTTTTTACCATAAGGCATAAGAAACAAAATATAGTGCTGATGAATTTCCAGAAAGGGAGAAAGAAGAACAGTGAAAGGATTGAGGCATTCATTATGAAGTATGGTTCAGATCTTGCTCCAAAGAGGTATTCCTTTTCAGACATCAAGAAAATAACCAAGTCATTCAAAGACAAGCTTGGTGAAGGTGGATTTGGCACTGTTTTTAAAGGTAAATTACCCGATGGCCGCCTTGTTGCAGTTAAAGTCCTAAGTGAATCAAATGGGGATGGGGAAGAATTCATCAATGAAGTTGCTAGTATTAGTAGAACTTCTCATGTTAATGTGGTGGCATTTCTTGGTTTTTGCTATGAGGGTTCAATGAGAGCCCTAATCTATGAATTCATGCAAAATGGTTCATTAGATAAGTTCATCTGTCATCAAGGGTCTACTGATGATGATCAAACTCATAATTTATTAGAGCCTAAAACATTGTTTGAAATTGCAATTGGGATTGGAAGAGGTCTAGAATATTTACATAGAGGTTGCAACACAAGGATTTTACACTTGGACATAAAACCTCATAATATTCTCCTAGATGAAAACTTTTGTCCCAAGATTTCGGATTTCGGTCTAGCAAAACTATGTGAGAGGAAGGAGAGTATTCTGTCAATGATAAGTGCTAGAGGAACAATCGGATACATTGCTCCGGAATTATTCTGTCGAAACTTTGGAGGAGTCTCTTACAAATCTGATGTTTATAGTTATGGCATGATGGTTCTTGAAATGGTTGGAGCAAAGGAAAATGTTCATGTTGCAGGGTCTATAACTAATGAAATGAATTTCCCTTTATGGGTTTATGAACATCTGCAACAAGAAGCTTATTTCAATAATCTTCAAGGGATTACAGCTGAAGAGGAAGAAATAACTAAGAAGATGATTGCAGTGAGTTTGTGGTGCATTCAAACTAATCCTTCGGATCGACCATCGATGACTAAAGTGCTTGAGATGTTACAAGGAAGCCTTCAATCTTTACCAATTCCACCAAGACCTTTCTTGTTTTCTCCTCCAAGATCATCAAAGCCAAATTCCTCATCAGCAATTTCAATATTTGCATCTTCCGTTACCATGAATGTGAGTGATTATGAATAACTAGGGATTATATATTTTGCCCCTGTTTCATAGTGTATAAAATTATAGGTATTTGTTTGCTGTATGATAGTACTAATTTTTTCAGCCTGTCACAATTTATTAATAAACTTATATTCATTTTGTTCTCGAATTTGTAATCGAGTTAAGAGATTGCAAAAGATAAATAATCACAGAGTAACCCATTCAATCGAAGTAGCAAAATTCAATCTACTCCAAAACAGAGTACTATTTATTTACAATGACCCTACCCACATGCATCGTCATTTTTGTACGATTACAGTGTTTACGACAGTGAAAATGGTCCTTTTTGCCAACCAGCATTAATTAATTTCTTGGAAAGTTTTCATTAATCTTCAATGCGACTGTACTATCAAAAAAAGGAAAAAAAAAGACGTACTTTTTTGACAGAGGCTTGGAATTCGACTGTCTTTGGAGACTAACAAAAAAATATGGCTTGGAGGGTACTGGTAGGCTACAAATTAAATGGCGTTTGATGTTTCAAGGCTCCAAATTATGTTTTTACTCTGCTTTTTGTTTGGTAAAATCTTGTTCTTCTTTACACACACTCGGCCATTTTATGAAAACCAGATAGAAAACCATTTGAAAGTAAGAAAACAGAAGAAGAAATTTGGGATTTTCTGTCTGCAAATTATGCAACTGTAAATTTTTGGTTAATGTGAATGTGGAGCCAAGAATGATCAACGGTTTGACTAAAATGTCAGTTTTCCTTTCTGGGGATGGGGATAGGCCTAAATTACTACATGACTGCATCAACTTTTGGAAGCCTTTCAGCTCAAGTAAAGGGCGAGTTGAGAATTTGTTAGAGCAATGTGATTGTTCTTCCAGCATTTTATTTAGCAGTTAGAGAGAAATCCAACTCATCACAGCCTGATTTTACCACTTACTAATTACTAATAGTTTCGGGCTCAAATTAAAGAGATGCAAATATTGCTTCCAAATGTCAGGAATTGCAAAGATTCTGGTGGGAGCAACGGTTTGAGTGACTTCATTTGTTACTGCCCAGATCATACAGATTTATCAACTTGTCTTCTATCAGGTATGCACAAAAACAGACATGAAAATTCCATTTATTCTGATCATACAGATTTATATTTTTTCCCTAAACCTTGTGACCATAGGAATTTCCTGCACAGTTTGAAGATTAAGCTAATCATATAGGTACTATAATTTACTCTTTAAGACAAATATGCATTATTATTTATTCATATTTTAACCTCACTGGCCATTCTCCAATCTGCACAGGCTTTGGAGTTGTTGCAGGGTCTATAACTAATGAAATGAATTTCCCTTTATGGGTTTATGAATATCTGCAACAAGAAGCATATTTCAATAATCTTCAAGGAATCTTTCTTGAATGATTTGCTGGCCATAACAAGCCATATTAAAGTATGGAAATTGGAAAATGCTATATGGGAGAGCATCCACTTATCTTGCAGGTGTATGGGATGATTTTGTCCCCGCATGATTACTAAAAAAGTATCACATTATCAGGAATGTTTTTTTATCCCGTTATTTAATTACTAATAATAAAAATATATACTCCGAAACTTCTTTGTTAGAGTCATTAATAACCACTTCATTTACAAAAAGTACCTTGAAGAAGACTTAGCTTGTAATTAGTATAGTATTTCTTAGCATTCCAAATTTGACTTACTTCAAACTGAATAAGAAAATGCAGAGAAATAATACACGTCAATTTTCCAAATTCTTTTTAGCCAAATCTTCACGTCGATATCAAATGACTGATTCCCAAACAGTTTAGCACTTCAGCTCCCTCTCTAATCTCTCAAACTCAATATGCATCTCCATGTTTCCTCATCAACCCTGTTTTTTCTTACCATTTTCATTTTATTAGCCCAATTACTTCCAACAATTTTATGTGTAAGCAAGAACTATGTGGCGTGCAGCAAAAAATTTCAATGTGGAAATCTCCAAGAAGTTAGTTTTCCTTTCTGGGGAGGTGATAGGCCAGAGGAGTGTGGGTATCCAGAGTTAAAGCTAACTTGCCATGGAGGAGTACCCCAGATTTCATTAATGTCAGTAAGTTATCAAGTTATTGAGATCAACATGGATATACTAGCTTTCACAGTGGCCAGAACAGATTATCTGACAAATCTTTGTCCCCAGCAACTTATAAACACTACCTTCAGTTTCTCCCTGTTATGGGCTTGGAATCTTGAGAACGTGACATTGTACTATGATTGTCCAAGGGATATTAATATTGTCAGTCAATCTTCTTCAGGGTTTCCAAGCCAATTTAACTGCTCCAACCGTGGAACTGGGTTGTTGCTTAATTACTTCGTCACGGATTCAGCTTTTCAAAACCTTTCAGCTGAGGTAAAGGGTGATTTGAGCACTTGTCAGAACAATGTGGTTGTTCCTGTTTTTTATACGGTGGCTCAGTCTATAGAGGCCAATCCAACTCTTGACGACATGATTCAACCACTTAGAAATGGGTTTGGGCTGAAATGGAATGAAAAGTTTTATTCCAAATGTCAGGCTTGCAATGCTTCTGGTGGGGTGTGTGGTTTTGATTCGATTGAATTCCTTTGTTACTGCCCAAATCATACAGATTCATCAAATTGTCTTCAATCAGGTATATATATATGCGCAAAAGACATGAAAAATTCCTTTTATGTTTGATTGATTAGTTTGTTTATTAAGTTCGTCCGGGAATTTCCTGAAATGATTCTTATAATTAGGAGAAAACATTTGAGCATTTTCGTAAACATTGAGGCCTTATGATCTGAGTATTTAGCCAACTTTTTCGTACTAACATGAATCAGAATCTAACACGTGCTTGATGCCCCGCATGCGTTTCCCTTTGTTGACCTGACCATATTTTTGTAGTACTATATTGTCATTGTGAGCTCCACATGGGTTTTCTTTTTTTAGGTTTGTTTACCACAATGAACACGGTATTCTAGTATTATATGATTCTTTTGTGTTATCTAATAGTACCAGTTTGAAGAACAAGCTAATCACAGTAACTATACACTTGAATATGCATCTATTTCACATTTTAAACTCAATATTGGCAAACTATTGAATAGTTGTAAGCATTTCTTGTTAATTTGTCACTTTGAAATAGATCGTTTATGTTGAAATTAGTATCAGCTTTTTGAAGATCATGACGGTTGAAAATACTTCTAATAATGATCTGTTAATTTCCACATATACATATATGTATTCTTTATGTAGCAATATATTCATATATCTTTCTGTTTTCCCTTTTCTTAATTTTGTGTTATAGCTGCAGGGTCATCAAGTACTAGCAGTTTGAAGATTAAGATTAAGCTAATAATAGGTACTTATACTATACTAAATACTTGATAAAATTTGACTCCATGTATATATATATGCTTTACTCATCAACTTTGACCATCCTCTTCAAACAGGCTTTGGTGTGGCTGGGGCTGGTAGTATGGTAACCTGTTTATTAATGGTGTTTACCTTGAGGCGCCGGCGGCATAAGAAAGAAGATGGAATGCTGATGAAGTTCCAGCAAGGGAGAAGGAAGAAGAATGAAAGGATTGAGGCATTCATTATGAAGTATGGTCCTGATCTTGCTCCAAAGCGATATTCGTATTCAGACATCAAGAAAATAACCAAGTCATTCAAAGACAAGCTTGGTCAAGGTGGATTTGGCACTGTTTACAAAGGTAAATTACCCGATGGTCGTTTTGTTGCAGTAAAGGTCCTAATTAGTGAATCAAAGGGAGATGGGGAAGAATTTATCAATGAAGTTGTTAGTATTAGCCGAACTTCTCATGTCAATGTGGTGGTTTTTCTTGGTTTTTGTTATGAGGGTTCAATGAGAGCTCTAATTTACGAATTCATGCCCAATGGATCTTTGGACAAGTTCATCTGTCATCGAAGATCTCAGCAGGGTGAAAAAAGTGATCATTTACTAGACAAGAAACAATTGTTTGAAATTTCTCTGGGCATTGCCAGAGGTCTAGAATATTTACATCAAGGTTGCAACACAAGGATTTTGCATTTGGACATAAAACCTCATAACATCCTTCTAGATGATAACTTTTGTCCCAAGATTTCGGATTTCGGTCTGGCAAAATTGTGTGAGCGGAAGGAGAGCATTCTGTCAATGATGAGTGCTAGAGGAACGATCGGATATATTGCCCCAGAGCTATTTTTTCGAAACTATGGAGTGTCTTACAAGTCTGATGTTTATAGCTATGGGATGATGGTCCTTGAAATGGTTGGAGAGAAGGAAAATGCTCATAATATTGGAGGGTCCATTACTAATGAAATGAATTTTCCTTTATGGGTTTATGAACATCTCCAGGAAGAAGCATATTTTAAGCTTCGAGGGTTCACATTTGAAGAGGAAGAAGTTACTAAGAAGATGATTTTAGTGAGTTTGTGGTGCATTCAAGCTGACCCGTCGGATCGACCATCAATGACAAAGGTGCTGGAAATGTTACAAGGAAGCCTTCAATCTCTAGCAATTCCACCGGTACCTCGTCTGTTTTCTCCTCCAAGATTGCTGCCCAACTCCTCAGCGGCAATATCCATAGTTGCATCATCCTTTAATACCAATGAATATTGTATCAATGAATAAGGAGAGGGATTATATTTCCACATGACATAAATGCCACTTTGCACCCTTAAATTTATACGGACTGCCAATTTGCATCCAATTTTTTTTTATCAAAACGCAACCTAAAGTTTTATTTTTGTGCCACTTTACACCCTCCATCACGGTAGGACAAACGGTTCCATCACGGCCAACTACTTTTTAGAAACTTTGGAGTCTCTTACAAGTCTGATGTTTATAGCTATTGGGACGATGGTCCTTGAAAGTTGAAATGGTTGGAGAAAAGGAAAATGTTCATATTGCAGGGGTCCATAACTAATGAAATGAATTTTTCTTTGTGTTTATGAACAATATCTGCAGCAAGAAGCATATTTCAAGCACCTTGCACCAACACCTTGCCTGTTTTCTCCTCTTAAGACTGCCATCGAAGTTCCTCATCAGCAATTTCAATAGTTGAATCATCCATGACCATGAATATTAGTAGTGAATAACCAAGGGAATATTGAATATTAGTACTATTTGTTAAGTTAACCCTTCAAGTTTTATGGTTTTCAATGTCATGAATTAATTAATGAGTACTTATATAGCTTTCCCCTTAATTAATCAAGAATAGTTTAGGGAAATATATTTTTTCGTATAAAAAAAGGAACAAAGGTGGCTTGTCATTGCAAGGCTTATAGCCCAGGCCCAAACACAATCGGACAATCCTATATTTTGGTCAACTCAAATCTTAAACCACGTCTTCATCACCAGATTAAAAAATCAGAAAACCATATAACTATTGATCTAAGATTCAATTAAATATTTTTATTCAACGTCCAAAGAAAGATTAACAAATCTAGACCAACAAGAACATAATCTGACATATATATATTTACAAATTGGGGGCCAACTACCGCCACATGACTCACATTTTTTTTCTTAGTCATCGTTTTGGGATGATAATAGATGACAAAACACAATTATAAATTAATTAATTGATATGCATGGAAACTATAGTATATTTTTTATTAGTTGTATATATATGTGGGTCGTTTTTTGTTTCTTTTGGTAACGGTATATGTGGTTCGTTTAATTAATTACTCTACATAATATACCTAATCCTCAAATCCACGACTAAAAATTTAAAAAATTAACCTTGTGATACATGCATGGTGGTGACTGATAACTAATTAGAACTAAGAAGTGTCAAAATCCATGGGATAAATTATAAGAAAGCCTATATGCTATATGTTTGAATTGAATATATATTCAAGAACTATGAACTGTATATGCATTGACTTTTTCTGGTAAAGTTGCTATAAAATCTACCCTCTGGATTCAGTTGGAAACCCCATATTTTTCAGAGCTATTAATTGAGTTTATATTATTATTATTGAAAAGAAAGCCTAGTTTCTTGCTCAATATTCATGGCTCTAGTTGGTAACTTCCTTCCAAAACCTACGGTTATGGTGCTCCCCGTGCAGTTTTCCAAGCTTTCAAAGCCAAAAACTATGATTGTGTAAGTTAATTAATCAATCCCTCAGTTTTCTATAGAATTCTTATATTTTGCTTTGTTTTTTCTAAGTTAATATCATTTAAATGATTAATTAATTCTCCTTCGGCCTCCTGGATATGATTAATAGATGTGCTACGCCAAGCAAGCCACCGACCCGCAGCGGGAGCGGCGGACAAATCAACAGCACACTCAGAGTAGGGGTGACGGACGTTACTCCTAACACTACCCTGGCCGATGCTGGAGACGTTGATAACCTTCAGAACAACACTAATATTGCAAATGATGATGATGCCGCTGTCAAGGGAGCTGATGAACCAACTGATATTTAGTTATATACGTAGTAGTTTTTATAGTTATGAATTAATTAAGGAATAAAGAAGATTGATTAATAGATATAAACTTGTAGTATAAATAATTCCCAGTTTTACTTCCTCCTTTTCCCCACTTCTTGTAGAAATTTCTTCTCTCGTGTAATTTGCAGATTTATTAATTAATTAGTTTATGTTGAACTTAACTAATGTGGTATAGTGTGTGTACTAGTACTAGAAGTATTTTATGTTTATAAATGATAATAAAGTATATTTTATGTACGAAAAAAAGGATATATTGTATATATTAATTTTAGATAATTTTTCACCAGAGGAGAACCGGTTTGATAAAGATGAACCTGCGGAAGTGACAACCAATTCTTCAGACTGGCTTTACTTCCTAAAGGATTTAAACTTATGTAATCTTAAATTTTATTTTTCTGGTTTCTACAAAAAAGAAATAGTATCCCGGCCGTATGATTTTTTTTTTAATTTACACAAAGAAGAAAATGGGAGGTGCAAGCTAGAAATTAGAATTCACGCCCTTACACGATTTTATGTTTCCAAATTTTTTGGAGGCTAATTAATTATAAGATTTTTTTGGAGGCTAATTAATTAAGATTAAGAAGATGAAGTTACTATCTTGCGCTCCTATATTTATTTGCTACTTACTATTACTATCTCCTATATATGAATGTTAATAAACTATAATCATACTTGTTGGCCAAAAAAAAAAAAAACTATAATCATACACACCAAAAAGTAGATCCATGCCTTTCAAAGAAAAAAGTAGATCCATATAGATATTGGGTCACGTTCACGAGTGACATAGTGGCATGCATATTCAATCTACAATAAACTTTTTTCTTAAAAGGAGCCCGACATGTCCACTAACCCCAACCCATGCAAATAACCACTGACCCGCCATTCACCAATCGCCATTTTTGTTTGAATACAGTTTACAATAGCGAAATTGGCCCCTTATAGTTTCTAGTTTTCCTTCAAAAATCAAAACAATTTGATTATTATATTATAATGATACCTCAGCAAATCGAGGGGGCGGGAAACTAGAGACTTTGACGACCTTGACTTAACTCCGGTTACAAATTGATTAACTAAGGGTTCATCTATCTTTGTAGGAATCCAATTCAATTCTCATGATAAGTAATTAAACTTAATAAAGAGTGTATCTATATAAAACGAATAATCACATTAATTAGACACTATAAAGTTGATTGTGATGTATCAGGGACATCTCAGTGGTTATATGCTGAGATTCATGTTCTGTTGTTTGCTTTTGAAGTAGCACTGGAGTTGGATATCATGCATTGTGTTATTGAAAGTGACTCGTTAATGGCCATTAATGAGATTAATAGCTCTAAACCTTCCTGGTGGGAGGACGGTTATCTTATTCACGAGATTTGGGAGTTGCCTTTGTTATTTGATGAGTGCTCCTTTGCTTATATAAATAGGGAGACCAATGTTTTGACACATATGTTAGCTGGCTTACTAGTTGATTTTGTGTGGTGCGGGTCTTTACCACCCGCGTTTGTAATCTCGATTCATCTAATCAATCAATTATGATATAGTTTTGCTAAAAAAAACAAAGAGTTTGGGATTTCTTGTGGAAGGCCTCAGGTTTAAATCATGGGATGAGTGAGGTGAAATTATGGGAAATGAGAGGACTACCTCTTATTGTGTAATTCATTTTAATATCATTTTCATGACTCATGAATAGAAAAAAAAATAAAGTTGATTGTGATAACCATTATAATTTGGTCCATTTACCTTTTATATAAATTGGATTATCATGCACATTATTTTTAGTCATCGTTTTGAGATAACGATCGATGGATGACGAAACATAATTACTAATTAAATTAACTGATTGCATGAAAACTATAGTATATATCATTTATTAATTTGTTGTCGTTTTTTGTTTTTTTTTTGGTAACGGCGTTTGTGAGTCGCTTAGACATAAATATACCGAATCCATGACTATAATAATAAAAAATTAACCTTGTGATACATGCATGGTGGTGACTGATAACTAAAAAGTATCAAAATCCATGGGATAAAAACAGGAGTGCTTATGCTATATCTTGAATTGAATATTCAGGAACAACAAAAACTGTTCATATATATGCATTGACTCTCTGGTGGAGTTGCTATAAAACCTACCCTATGGGTTCACTTCAAAACCCCGTATTTTTCAGAGCTATTGAGTTTATTATTATTTTTAAAAAAAAAAAGCCAGAAAATTTCTCCTAGTTTCTTGCTCATGGCTCTAGTTGGTAACTTCCTCCCAAAACCCACGGTGCTCCCCGTGCAGTTTTCCAGGCTCCCAAAGCCAAAAACTATGATTGTGTAAGTTAATCGATCCATCCGTTTTTTCTAAATTGATTCTTATATTTTGTTTTGTTCTTTTTTTTCTATATGCATGTAAGTTAATAATAAGTTAAATGATTTCTTCATTCATCCTGGATATGATGATATATATTCAGATGTGCTACGCCGAAAAAGCCACCCAGCCGCACTGGCGGCGGCCGACAAATCAACAGCACCCTCAGACTTTCAAAGAAGACTACAATAGGCGTGACGGAGGTTACTCCTAACACCACCCTGGATGCTGGAGACGATAACCAGAAGACTAAAGCAAATGATGATGCTGCCGCCGTCAAGGGAGCTGAAACAACCGATTAGAATATTATTATTATGATTATAAATATTAGATTTTAGTTATGAACCGATTAGAATATTATGATTATAAATAGATTTTAGTTATGAATTTAAGGAATAATAAATGTCGATCTATATTATATAGCTAGCTAGTTTTCATCATGATGATCATAAAAGATACTTAAATAACATTTTCCTTTCTTTTCCCCACTCCTTGTAGAATTTTCTTCTCTCGTGTAATTAGTGATCTGCAGGTTGATTAGTTTCTATTGAATTTTAAGTATTGTTGTGTACTAAATCTATCTTATGTTTATATAAAATAGCTAGTTTTTCATGGTATTTTTGGATTTTTAGAATAATTATTATGAAGTCTTGGCAATTCATCATGATTATTTTTTGCTACTAATTCATCATGGTTATGATTATGATCTAGCTATACTAATTCTAAAAGTAGTTAGATTTCAAAAATAAAAATAAAAAATAAAAATCTAAAACTAATTATATATTTACATTTATTTACCCTTGAGTGTAGTGCTCTAAATTGATAGTATATGTAACTATACCGACAAAAATGTAAAAAGCATTATTAGAATACTGTAACCCAAGATAAAAGTAACCTATAATTAATAACAAAAATTCAATAAAGTTATAGCATTGATGATTCCAATCATTTGAGCCACCACATCCACACAAGTGACTTATAGAGTGGCAAATTCAATCTACAAGAACAATTTGGCCAAAAAAAAAAAAGTCAATCTACAAGAACAAGACTACGACCACGGATTTTTTTTTTCCAAGGACCCGGCATCTCCACCAACCCGGCCCATGGAGTAATTAATAGCCTCGCTTACAAAGAATGAAAATTAATTAATACTAAAGCCTAGCACATTCACTTGTACCCAAAAAAAAAAAAAACTAACACGTTGTATGGAGTATTAGTATAAGGTAAATTATACAATACATCGTTAGTGTAGTCTAGCAGACTATACAAACGGGTCCTGAAGGGTGATATGTGTCCCCTAAGGATTATTGAAATATTAAAAACTTAATTAATTAAAGAAATGGACATGTGTCAACTCCACAACCCGCTTGTAAAGTCCAAAATTTACACCGCCGGTGTATCAAATAATCACCCATATTATAAAGGTTTTTTTAGGTAGTAGTTTTTTTTTGGATAAATATGTATTTTCATTTCGGGTAATACTATTATAAAGTTGATTGTGTTAGTATATTCCAATTTATATGCACATTACATGAAACTGAAAATTAATCACCTAGCTAACTAATTGAGTTCGATCATGCACATGGGGCCAGCCAGCCAAGAGGAGGCCCACACCTTAATTAATTTCTAGTCAATTTGCTGGTAGATGTCTAGATCAATGATAGCAAGAATAACCCAAATTAACCAATCAATATAGCTACATACTATTTAGTTCTACTAAATTTATATATTCAACAATGTTTTAATTTATATTGGGTTCCTGTTAGGGTAGAATGTAAATAAGGGAAGTGTTACCAAGTCCACGAATGGCAAATTCACAATGTGAACATAAGCATTTACATCTAAGCTTAGTCATAATAGCTCAGACGAATCAAAGTCAATTAGGAATGGAACTTGTAGTTTTAGCTAATCGAAATTGACAATTGATTTAATCCTTCAACTTTTTCTCTCTTTTTTTTTGTTGGTACATAAAAGTGGTCTAATACCGTTCTAGCAAACAATGGCAGGCCGGTCAAAAAAGGGGATGTGCATTTCAAATTGGGTTAATGTACCCCCATCCTCTTTTGTTCATGTATTGAGTAGGGATGACTTACCTACGCCACCTTTATAGGTTGTAGTTCTGACCTAGACTTGTTAGAGGGCTGTTATAATTTTATCTCTAAAACAGGTCTAGGGGTCATTTTGCTTGTTTTCTATTTTATTTCCTATATCTTAAACATTTGTAATGTTTTGATATAATGAAATGAAAGATCTTTTTGGTGGCAAAAAAAAAAAAAAAGAAGAAACAATGGCAGGCCGTCCAATTTCAAGGAGATCTTCTAGTTTTTCTCTATATAAATATTCTTCCTATACTCTTCGGTTTAGAATTAATAAGATTTTTAATCATCAATTTTACCTAAATTTAGAGCTATTGAGCTTATATTGAAGATCAGAACCAGACTTTCAATTTTGTGATCATGCCTCAAATGGGTAGCTTTCTCAGAAAAATTCCAGTAGAAATTTGGACCGTTTGGTTAGGGGTCGTTTGGCATCGTTTTCGTTTTTCTGTTTTTTGTTTTTGTTTCGTTTTCGTTTTGTTTTTGTTATGTTGTCAATATTTGAAAACAAAAACATGTTTGGATATATACAATTTTGTTGCATGTTTTTAAATAAAAAAAGTCAAAAAATTGATGAAAAAGCATTTCTGTTATTGTTCATCAATGTGTTTCTGTGTTTTGAAAGTGTTTTGGAAAAACATGAAAACACAAAATTGTTGCTTCCACTTTTTTCCAAAACACTGATTCTGTTTCCAAAATTTTTGAAAACAGAAACAGTCAACCAAACATATTTTCACTGTTCTGTTTTCAAAAACAGAAAATTGACAACAAAAAACAGAAAACAAAAATAATACCAAATGCACCCTTAATAATACTACAAGATTTTCTTCTCACTATAGGGGATTTCAAATTGGGCCGGGGATTTTCTTTCTATAGGCCAAATAATTGGGCCTCAGTTTAAAACGAGGTAACGGTTAAATTTTTTTTTTGGGCTAAGTTTAAGGCTTGCTTGTTTTAGGTGGTTAGGTTGCAGCCTTGGTTCCTTTCTTCCTCTCTTAAACCCCTAAAACCCCAAGCTTCCACATTTGGTTCCTTTTCCAGTGATTTCCTCTCTGTCTCTCTCAAAGCTCTTTAATGGCGTCTTCTGCAAAAGCCCCATGTTTTCTTTGAATCTAAAATCCCTTTAAAACCAGCCCTAATTTTCATATGTCTCTCTTCAAAGCTCTCATCCTTTCTAAGCAAACCAAAGTTCTCCTGAAAACCCAAACCCCTCTTTACAAAGGCCTCCCTCCTCCGCCCTTCATAATCAGAACCTTTAATTCCTCTCCCGATAAACTTTCCAAGAAGCCACTTTCCTTATTGTTTCAAGAAGCAGTAGATTTAACTGAAAAAACTGGTGGTAATGAAAGCCAGGGCGAAAGTGGAGGTGAAGACAATGAGCTATTAAAGGAATTGAAGGAATTGGAGAGAGAATTCAGGAAGTTGAAAGAAAATCCGAGAGGGAAAGGGAAACTGAAAGCGAAAGCGAAAGCGAAAGCAAAAGAGAAACAGATTGAGGAAGATAATGAGAATGAGAAAGCGAAGGAAGAAGAGGGAGTAGAAAGAGAGAAACCCAAGAAGAGCTTGGTTGAGTTGTTTAGTGGTGCCAAGAAAAAAGAAAGGGTGAAAGAGGTGCCGAAAGTGAGGAGTCAAGGGGAAAACATCAAAGCTTTGAAGGATTTTTCGCAAATAGCTGAGATTTTCATTAGGCATTTGTACGCAAAAGGGTATTTCAATAAAGCTAACTTTTTGGTGGACAATAAGTTGGATTTTGGTTATTTTGATAATAGTTATAGCAGAGACTTCATCAAATTTGCCGCATACAAGTTTGGTAATGATCATCAAGAGATTGCAAAGTAAGAAATACTTCTTTTTCACTTTTTTCCTTAATTAGTTTTCTTGCTATTTGGGTTTGGCATTGGTTGTTAATCCTTTTACAATTATTATGATGCCTAATTGGTGTTGTTCATGTCATGTTTTAGTTGTTCATTAAGATGGAGGAGAAAATGGTGTTTGAGGATTATGGTTCTTTGGGTTGACATATTGAAATTTCCAAAGGATTACATAGTTAATTAGCTTTCTTTACTTTATTGTTATCAGAATAATGACCAATGTGAGAACTAACAAGGAATAATGGTTTCTTTTTTGGATGTTAACCATTGATTGATTCTGATAGGCTTTTACTTTATAGCTATCAGAATAGGGGAATATGCAGGAAGTGACTCTTGTTATTATCTTTACATTCACAGGACCACAGATAACGGAGCATTAGTTTTCCGTAACTCTACAGATTATATAGTGTTTTAAGAATTTTTGGGGTAGTTTAATGAGTTAATTAGTAATGCCTTCTCAATTTTGTCGCTGAGTAAATTCAGTTGGTTTGTTTATTGAAATCTGCCAGTGAGTATCTTAAGCTCATCACATGAGGGCCATTATTTCTGGTTAGTTGATTCGTAGGTTTAGCATATTCGTTAATGAAATTCTCGTGTTGAATGTTCTGGCCAAAAAAAAAAATGAGATTAGAAACTCAGTAATGAGTTTAATTTGTCTGAATAAAGTGGTTTCTGCAATCATGAAAAATGGCTGAAGCTCTGCTAAAATGTTAAAAGCACAAAGCACAGCTGTATCTAGTGTGTATGCCTTATATATTACATTACCATTGTGTGCTGTAGAATACAGCTGTTGGATTCAACTCTTGCTATTGTCTTATTAGAATCAATTATTGCAATGTTGGCATACGTGGTCGTGGTCTATGTATACCATGAAATAAATTAAAAGCAAAAACGCTAAACTTTTCAATTATGATTTATATTAGTACATACTGTGAACTGCAACATATATGTTCTAAAATTGTGCATGTTGATTTCCTGTACTTGACAAAATGAATGGTGATTATGGAGGTTTCTTTCCTCTTGTACTGTGTTGTTCTGGGTGCAGAAGTATGTCATTAATTATAACGTAAGTTGCTTATAACCTGAGACAACCATATGGTACACTAATGCAGTTTTCATTTAGATTCATCATGCTTTTATCAGGCTCTTCTCCTTATTATCTTTTCTGTGAATCTTTAATTGACTAATGTCCATCTTTGGCTTCTTGTAAACCAGCATGACCTTAAATATTGTGTTTGCAGGTGGTTGTCAGGCAATCACTTGAAAAAGGTTGTGCTCTTCGGTTGCCCTTCCCTCGAAAAAAATAATATCTATGCTGCTAAGAGAATGCGCAAGTTCTTTAAAATTCAAGAAAACACTGTAAGCCATTATTCTAATGCTTCAACCAAAAATAATTTCTATTCTATATTCAGTGTATTGTAAGTTTGTAATGTGCTTCATCTTTGCCATCTGTTTTCAGGTATGCAGTCAATGTGCGTTAAAGGATTCATGCAAGTACGCTAATAAGGATGTATTTGGAGTTGGTACCGAGAATTTGCTTCTGGTTGATGTAATGAAGGTTATCGCTCTGTATGTTTTAGACCAAGTGCATGCAACTCTCAAAGTACCAGATGAAGTGAACGATTCAGTCAGAATATTGCTGAAGGAAGTTATAAGGCTCACTAAATCAATGTAACAATGGTTCGAAAATGTTTCAAATGTACGTGCGAAGCTCAAGATTATACAGGTTTGTCAACTCCAACATCCATTGACAACATTTCTGAGGTTGCAATCTCATATTGTAGTCCCTTGAACACATATTTTGCATTAGCTTAGAAATTCCTCATATGATTGTCAGTTTTATATGTAACTCATAGTAATTCAATTTTGCCTGAGGCATTTTAATTTAAGTCTTTCTTCCTACAGTTGTTCAAACATTTGATAATTCCTTGATTTTGTCAAAATTGCCAACCTTTTAGAATTCAATTCTGATTTGTGTTGCTGATGCATACATATGATTCAATTCGATACACGTTATCTGGAAATCAGAATATACAGTTCTTGTTTTTGAGTTTCTGGCAATCTCCTATGAAGGCAGGCAGTGGAGTTGTTCAACTGTTTTTTCTTCATAATTTTGGCAAGTCAAAGTTTTGGATTGAGTTTATGGATTTATTTGAACTCTGATAATTTTGCTAACATAGTTGTCTAAGGGAGGATTTGAAAGCTTTGAACTTTACAGTCACAAAATTATTCTTTTTTACAGTACAGTACAACCAAAAAAAAAAAAACAATTTTCAGACAGAACAACATAAGTTTGACTTTTGACCAATCTTTTTCCCCCCTTTTTTTCCAACCAGTCCAAAAGTTTATTCTTTTATTAAAAGCACAAAAAGAAAATTATTTTTCTTCAAACTAAGCACATTCAGAGAAAAAGCAGGTGCTTGCACTACACGCCCCATGAGCAGAGCGTCATGCAAAAGAAAGCAACGGACTGGGCTGGGCCCACCTCGTCACGCTAAGCTGCATGGTCACGTGAAAGGAAACAGGGGAAGAGAAGGGCCAGCGGCCAGCGGCCAGGGCCCCCTACTCCGAGTCCGCATCATCTTTTGCTGGACACGCACACATGGAGACACACAGACCAATTGTTAATTTAATTATATTTTTTAGTCTTTGAGTCTTGTTGGCCAAAAAAAAAAAGTCTTTGAGCTTGGGGGTATCTCGCACGTGCGCCGAACTTTGGCATGTGTAATATTAGCTTCATTTCTAATTGGATAGTCGTCGACAGAGACGGTTACTGAACCGATAGCAAAGACAGTCGCCACGTGGCTGCTAACGTCACACTTGGGTCACGCGAGAAGAGAGAACAGAAGAACTCTCCAAAGAAACGCTTATTAACGTCTTGCTTTGTCTTTGTGTACTTTCCACTTGACTTCTCCATTTTGTCCCTCTTCTAATTACTACTTTTATTAAGTCATTTTTCTACAATTTAAAGAGTTTATTTAAACTATAAAAATAAAAATCTTTTCTTCAAAATAAATCTACAATTTAAAGAGTTTTATTTTAGATATAATTTATAAAAACAAAAATATTTTCTTCAATATAAAAATAAAATATTATATGTATCCTTTTTTGCTACTAATATTATTTAATTTACAAACTTATTAAGAAATTATTTTTGTTAAATTAAAAAAAGGTTGCTACTTTATTGCAAAAAAAAAAGTTGCTACTATTTGCTAAGATAAGACGGGTAATATAAGATGTAAAAATACCTAATTATTATTGGTGGTAAGCTTGTAAATTGCAAAAAGATCGGGGGCAATCATATTTAATTAGTGCAGTTTTAGCTGACCATTTCGCAAATCCTCTCTTAATTTACAGGCGCTAATAATTCATTTTCAGGCTTCCTACTCAATTCATCAATTTCTTCCTCTTTTCTGCTTCTTCCCGGGTTTTCAACTTTCTTTCCATTCACCGCCCAAAGCAAAAACCCAAAACCCAAAACTACTTCCGGTTTCCCAGCCAATTTCCGGTCTACTCATTGATCCATCCACCGATCCAAATCCACCCTTCAACTAGATCTCATCAGCTCAACTCAACTCGTCTTTTGTCACTCTATACCACCAATTCAACAGCCATCGTTTTATATATTTCCATTCATCGATCTAAAACTTTGATGCTAAAAATTCGTTCTCCGATCATTTACAGTTGAAACGGCACCGATTTTAGCTTAAATTCATCAATATTTCGCCCGTCTTCCACTTAATTCACCAATTACTCATCATTTCGGATTATTGTTTTTTTTCCCTTTTCCTTCATTTTATTTTTCGAATTCCATGAATTTTTCATTTCCTTTCATATCTTAACGAGAAAATAAACTTTTCTATTAATTCAATAAATCTAAGCCTATCAACGGTTTTTTGTTCGTTTTGAAATGACGTCGGGGACGAGGATGCCGACATGGAAAGAAAGAGAGAACAACAAGCGGAGAGAAAGGCGACGGAGAGCAATAGCAGCGAAGATCTTCGCCGGACTTCGGATGTATGGCAACTATAAGCTTCCGAAGCATTGCGATAATAATGAAGTTCTCAAAGCTCTCTGTAACGAGGCCGGGTGGACCGTTGAACCCGATGGCACTACCTATCGTAAGGTAAATTGCTATTCTTACCTTTAATTTTAATTGTTTATCTTTTAAATTCTTTGATTTTTGTTCTTCACTTAGAAGTTCAGAGTAGGATGACAAAAATAAAGATAATGCGGATGTGACAGTTCAGTTTTTGTTTGGAAAAGAAAATTCGCTGAAATTTTCTGTTTATTAGTATTTCGTTTCTAGTTTACTACTCGGAAGCAACCGGAAAATATTTTCTCGAGGTCTTTTGGCACGGTGGAGATCGTAACTAGTTTATATATCATCTTTTTTATTGATTCCTTTTAGAAGCATACGTTAGCACGACGAAGATCGCAATTATTAGTTGTAGTAGCAATAAAAATCATAAGAAGGAAAGAAAAAAAATCTGATCGAATAGTAGAAAACTCTTATGGCTCTAATAAGGCCGCTTTTTGAGGCGCATGTTAGTAGTATATTATTATTAGGAAATGTCTCCGTTGAGCTAGCATGCGCCGGTTCCGGCGGGCGAATGTTGAAATCAGAGCACCTGGTAAGCAAGGAGATCTGGCGCTAACATGGACCGGATCGTACCGGCGCACGTTAGCATCGTGAGCTTTTTCCAGCTTACGGTTATATTTTAGAGTTAGATTCTTTTCACTGCTTTAATTTTATTTTTCCTTTTTACTTTATCCCATTTTGAGGTATTTTTTCCTGTACGTTAGATCTGGTCAGATATGTCATTTTTAGTCTTCGCCCATCGTATTCGTACGTTAGATCTGGTCAGCCTTTCTTTTTTAAATGTATTTTTTATACTATTTTCTACTCATCCGCTTTAGGCAACGCGTGAAGCACCAAAGAAAGAAAGATTCTCTTCTTTGATGACCATATATACATTACTCCTTATACCAGTATAATAATTAAGTAATATACCAATAGCACATGTTACTGATCATCAAAATCAAAAGTGGCATATATCACGATGAAAAGGCCACACTACCCTTGTGATAATGATGATTAATGAGGGTTGTTTTGGCATCACATAAGTTCTATAGTGAGGTCTTATATTTTTATATTTTCTCCATAGTACTTTTCTATTGCTAGATAACAAGGATTTTTGCACAGTTTCCCATTTTGGGGACAGCTTTCTTTTTCACATTTTCGTTTGAATTATTAGAGTTCAATTATTAAAGGATCAAGAGGTAATATTCAGTTGATGTAAAGGTTATTTTAGCCTTTTGGGTTGTCCATTTATGATTATTTTAGCAAAATTGAATGGACTAAAACATGGTAGTTTCTACTTTGCACTAAGGTCTTTTAATAGTGGAGCCAATTTACTAGATGTGTGCTACGTGTAGCTATATGGAAGATTTTAGATTAGGTTTTGTTTAAATGGGAAAGTGTAGTGCACATTCAAAATTCAGTCTTCTGAGAGAAATTCGATAGTATCTTATATATGGGGTTAGCTAGTTCCTTTGAGATGAAATCTTGACTGTACCATTTTAAGATAACAAGAGGTAAAAAGGAAATCTAGGTACTCACGTGCTATGTTAGATTTTACAGGTAATTTAGCTGGCAACCTGGAAGGTGGTCCATCCAACTTTTTTTTTTGTTGTTCTTTATTTTTCTCTTTTAATTGCTTCACTGTATTTATTACCACCTCTTAGCCAATTCATTTCCACATTTTAGCATATTTTGATGTTCTTAGCTTAATTACTCAACTAAGCAAAATTTATGTACAGAACATGGCATAAGTATTGTGCTCAATTCAGCAAAAGATCCTCATAACTGAAATGATTCAAGATGGAAACTAAGATTTGTTGAGATGGAAAAGAAAAATGAAGTCAATAAATTGAGGTGCTTCTTTTCTGGAATATATGATCAAATGCTGGAATGAATATAATGGTTTTTTTGGAGCTGATATTTAGTTAGAATTCACCATTATAGGCTTGCATGAATGGTATTTGATCTGTTCGCCTGCTTTTAGGGCACTGATAGCTATCTGATTTCTGCAGGGTTGCAAGCCTGTGGAGCGTATGGATATAGTGGGTGCATCAGCAACAGCCAGCCCCTGTTCATCTTACCACCCAAGCCCTTGTGCTTCTTACAACCCAAGCCCTTGTGCTTCTTACAACCCAAGCCCTCGTGCTTCTTACAACCCAAGCCCCGCATCATCATCCTTTGCTAGTCCTGCTTCATCTTCTTATGTGGTTAACCCCAACGGTGATGGCAATTCTCTTATTCCATGGCTAAAAAACCTCTCATCTGCATCCTCATCAGCCTCCTCTTCCAAGCATCCACATCTCTATATTCATGGTGGTTCCATCAGTGCTCCCGTCACCCCTCCATTGAGCTCACCAACTGCTCGAACACCACGTATAAAAACTGACTGGGAGGACCAGTCTGGCCATCCAGGTTGGAATGCACAACAACACTCTTTCCTACCTTCTTCAACTCCACCTAGCCCTGGCCGTCAAATTCTTCCTGACCCAGAGTGGTTTGCTGGGCTTCAAATCCCTCGTAGTGGGGCAACTTCTCCCACGTTTAGTCTTGTCTCCTCAAACCCTTTTGGTTTCAAGGATGAAGTTATGGCTGGTGGGGGATCCCGCATGTGGACTCCAGGGCAAAGTGGGACATGTTCTCCTGCAATAGCTGCTGGGGTAGATCAAACTGCTGATGTTCCAATGTCAGAAGTTGTTTCAGATGAGTTTGCATTTGGAAACAATGCAACAGGGCTAGTAAAGCCGTGGGAAGGAGAGAGGATTCATGAAGAATGTGGATCCGATGACCTAGAACTCACTCTTGGCAGTTCAAGGACTAGGTAAGTTTGTAAGCTTCTCGAATAGATGTCTAGAATTGACTACTTTTTTACATGAGTCACATTGTCCTGAAGATAAGCAATCTGTTTGAAAATTTTCAATGTTCTCTTAGAATGAATTTTAGTTTCATATATTTGTGCTCTCAAAAAAAGGGAACAAAAGGAATCAAGGTGATCATGAGCAGTTGCTCAATATTGTTTTAGCTTTTATCTAATTTTTTAATTTTTACTCTAAACTTTGTTTCTGAATTATATATAGTTAGTTCTTCAAAGCTCAAGGTGGTTTCAGAGCCTCAGGTTCAGCCTTTCTCTATTTAAATCTTAATTTTGCTGAAAAAGAGCAGTTAATTCTTGTATGATTGTTCTCTCGTCTTTAGTCTGGTTTGTCATTGCAAGAAATGCCTGATGACTGGTCAATTGTACTGTTTTTTCAACGGCCAAACCATTTGTGAAAATTAGGATAGGTTGGACTTTTTCCATTTCCTTTTGTACATACTCGGCATTAAATTATTTGTCGTGCTTCATTATCAAAGTCCACTTCCTCCTTTTTTTTCTTTAATCTTTTTAATGCTGAATCTTTTCTTTATTACTCTGCTTTCTTGGTTGATAGACATATTGGGGGGCCTAATTCCCAGTAGACTTGGTTAATATTCTAAGTAAGAAGCACTTTACAGACAAAGCAATTGTTGTGGACCTGATTCTCTATGACTTTTGGTAATGAAAACTGTTGTAATTCGATTGAGTTTGCATGCCATGGTATGTTTCTTTGCTTTGAATGGCTTTTCTTTTATTCACTATATCTGTTGACCAAAAACGCCAAGACTCCGGGTCGATACTTTTGCTTTTCTGTTCATTTTTCTATGAAATGGAACATTTAACTTAAAATATGTGAGATAATGTCGTAATCCTTGTTTTTGTTTGGGTCTAGTCAAAGGTTAATGTTTATGGTGATGATAATGTGATATTGAATATTGATTGATGATGACATGTGATTTATCCAAAATGACTGGGAAATGTGGCCCACATTCCTCCTTTCCACCTAGCAAATTTCCAGCCAGGGCTGCTTATTAATCAATGAAAAATGTGGTAAATCTCTTATCAGCTTGTCATGTTGCTAACCATCCATCAATTTTAGCTGCTGTAGCTGTTTTTGGAGTTTGCTTTGATCTTTGACAAATTTTCTGTAAAGCCAACAGCTGATTGTCAAAGCCTAAGGATTATTATATGTGTGGTCAATTTCTTTCTTTAGCTTTGGCCGGACCCAGACTGATGATATTTTGCGCCCCTTCATTTTTTTCTGGTTCCAAAATGTATAACCAAATTAATGTCATAATAATGGTTTATTACGGAATCTCATTGTTTAAATTCAATAAAATTTGGTGCCCTTAGCCATATTTTCCAGAGAAAAACAAAGTGCAGTTTTTTTTGCCTTAATACATTGGAAATTGCTATTTTCCAAAGATTTTACCAACTTTTTGTCATGAGTGTAGATTTCTAACCATCTCTTCACAACAGTAAACACTATAATCAATCTGTATCTTTGCTCATAAGGCAACAGCCAATTATCGACAAGGTAGTAGTTGGCCGTAAGAAAACTTACTCTTATTCTTACCTTCTGCTTTGGTGTCTTCGTGGAGTAATGCGAAAAATCTTCAGAAACCATTGATCTTTGACTTCAAACAAAATAAGTCCACCACATACTCCAATAATTGCACCATTAATGAATCCAATCCAAGCAGCAAGCCAAATCCAGTCGAATCCATTCCCAGTAGAAAGAGCATCTGCTTCAGATTTCTTTGAGCCAGTTGATGGATTATCTGTTGGTGATTCCTTTGAGCCACAAGGAGGCAATGGTAAACCACATAAGCCCGAGTTGTTTTCAAATCTGGATGCTGGAAATGTTTCCAACTGACCAGCTGAAGGAATGCTGCCATTGAGATTATTATTGGACAAATCCAAATCACTTAGAAATGACAGAAACCTGAATGATGTTGGAATTCTTCCTTCTAGTTGATTGTGAGATAAGAACTGCCAATGCTTTCAAGCTTCCCAAGGATTCAGGGATTGTTCCAGTCAATCTGTGTGTCCCAAATTAAGAACTTGCAAGTGAGACATTGAACTCAAGCTGTCTGGAATTGACCCAAACAAGAGATTGAAAGAAAGATCTAGATAAATCATGCTTCCATTACTTGTCAACGTGGAAATTACCATGCCACGGTGAACTCTCACTGCTGAACAAGACTGTATAGAATCCAAAAGGCCATCCAATCTTTCTAGTGTGATTCCTTCAAAATATAATAAATTGTTGATGACATTGCAACGATTTTCACCTTCATTTCTAAAAAATGCATACTCCATTGTTCACTGAGAAGTCTCAATCTCAATGACAAACAGCTAGAAATCCTTGTCCTGCGATCTAACAGGTTTCAGAACTTTTGAGAAGATTTTCGAAACTTTCACAGCAATTGATTTTTCAAATAATCAATTCGAAGGACAGGTTTCTGAAGTGTACTTGGAGAACTTAAAGATCTTAAAGTGCTCAACTTGTCTCATAACAGACTTACAGGTCAAATCCCATTGTCATTGGGGAATTTATCGGCACTTGAGTCATTAGACTTCTCATCAAACCGGCTCGAACGAAGGATCCCTATGCAATTGACAAATCTGGGATTTCGGGCAATGTTGAATCTTTCTGAAAACAATCTTGAAGGACAGATAACTTGAGGAAGTCAGTTCGATACTCTTCACAAATGACTCCTACATTGGCAACCCAAAGTTATGTGGATATCCATTGTCAAGGGGATGCGACCGAGGTCCAAGAACACAAACACCACCATCAAAATCTGATGAAGATGATGCAGGAGTATTTGATTGGAAATTTGCAGCAGTGGGATATGGATGTGGTGCTGTTTTCAGATTAAGCATGGGGTACATTGTATTCACATCAGGAAAACCGCATTGGCTAGTGAAGACATTCCAGCGAGCTTCCAACCATAAAAGGCAATTAGGTCAATGTCTGCATTTAGAAGTCATTTATCAGTAGTTTACTGAGATGCTGACTACAAAAACAGAGATATTCAACACATTGTATCTTTTTCATTTTGCCTTAATTGATGGGAAATTGTTGAAATAACACAGGAAAATGGTATATATGAGAAGGCTTATCAAGCTCAAGCTCCATTCTTTTCTCTGTTAGATTTATAATTACTAGAAAGTAGTGTTAATCCAGCGATGTCAATAACTCTATCATAATCCATCAATGTCAATAACTCAATCATAATCCAAGTTCCAGCATAAACCAATCAAAATAAACATATAGGATGCACAATCTCTAAGATCTTCAATCCAGACTCTTGCCATATATTCTATTATTAAAAAAGATAATTTTGGTACTACTGTCAATACTTAAGTCAAACCAATTCTTGCACTTTTTCTTCGCCAACTATATAGTAATTTGCCAAAGCAGTATGAAGATTGCAAGAACTTTACTCACACTATCCCATTTTGACCCTCAAAAAAGATTGACTCAATTCCAATGTCCAAGATATATGTATATAGATAGATTTTGAAGAGCTACTATACCTGTGTCCACAATTGTAGGTTCATCTTCAGCAGCGAAAAAGTCAGATTCTTTCATGAAATATCTCCTGTAATATCAATATCAAACAACTATAAAAAGAGGGTAGTTATTATCTCTGTCTTAGGCATTCCCATTTCATATTCATTGTAATAGCCTGATAGGCTATACATAACTTTCTATGCTTAGCCTTCAGCTTTCCATCTAGTCCAAAGACACGGCAAGTATTATAAAGCCGACCATTGCACAGTTTTGGAATAGACCCACCAACAATTGTGATTCCATTGCAAGAAGCAACTTCTGATAATATTGAAAAGGACGGCGATATATCTTCATTACCAAAATCCTCAGCATACTTAGCAAAGTTATCAGCAGAGTAAAGGCAGTTCTACATTTCCTATCAGAAACAAGTAAATCAACATCCATAAACCCATGTCAGTATCTTTAATTGATCAACTTACTTTCCCACAAATAATACAACCTTAAACAAATTAAACTCACAGGCAAAACAAGCAGCCTTGCACCTTGCTCAGCAGCAACTTTTATTAGATTGTTGGCATGGATTAGATTCTGATTCTTGTCTCAACTAACTGACAACTGGCAAAGCCGAACTTTAAACTGCCCACATAGTCAATATTGCATTAATAACTAACTTAAATTTAATTCAAACCATTTCTGTTCTCTATCTTTCTGGAAGCTGAAGTCCAAAAGATGAAAATAGTGAGGATGATCAAACCTTTGAAACAGTGGGCACTTCCTTTGTATTCACAACTAAGCAAAGCTGAAGTTTGATGTTTGATCAGGCTTATCACTTATTTCACATACATCGTATTTTACTCATTTTTCAAGAAAAATGAAGTTTTCCAGACGAACATGAACATCCTCATTTATTCATTAATTCTTTGCATTTTAAGCAAATGTGTTACTCATTACATGCCTTGAGGTCTGCAACCATCATTGAACACGCCCACTTTTGCCTGATACATTGCTCCCCTGCAGTAAAAAGAGCTCATGCTCATTATAAAGCATTCCAAGATTCTTTTTAGGGAACAGATCGATTAAATCCAAGGAAGTAAAAGCTCAAAAGAATGAAGAAATTATAGCTATTAAGAAGAAGAGAAGTAAGCTATTAAGCAAGTTCCACAATGACACACCGCAGACACAATACCACTTAGCATGTGTGTTTTAGCTTTATAATTGCATACCCTTTTGGTTTTAGCCCTTGGCAATTGTTAAACAGTAATGTCAACCAGTTTGCATTATTAAAATATCAAACCAGCATTTGTATAGCTTACAATTATAATGATGATGGGTTATGATTGATAAGAAAGACATAGTGTCAATCATGCTGTCACCATTGTAATAACATCACTATAGACATAATGCTGCACATTTTGTAAGCCCAAACATTACTTCTCATCAGCAGGGAGAGAAAAATGACACTAGGGAGGAAAAGTTAGGCAGGCTCACTAATAACCTTTGAAAGTTTATCAACACGTAGGACCAACTAATTAAGGAATCACAATTACCTGCAAGGGTAGAATGAAAACTGGATAGTAGATACTGAAGCAATGGCATGGCATGCTTCCCTCCCCTTTACTTCATCCCCAAATGCTGGAAAAATGGTTTCACATGCAGATCTATCAGTATCAGTTATTGTTTCAGGAGAAATGTCAATATCATCAACTTTTATCATCTGTGAAATCATATAAGCATGCTCCTTTTGGGAAATGAGTACTCCCATAAACTACAAGATTTGAATATTATCCATAAAAACATCAAATTTCTTGCATAGCCTGTAGGCAACTTACAATAACAATCCCGTAAGGACTTAACAACAAGAAAACTTACCATCAAAAAGAAAAAAGAACTTGAGAGATTATCACAACAAGAAATGCAATCAGGACATCAACTGTATATCTGGTATGGGTGATGACCATAAAATGTGCACTGATCAATCAATACTGGACGGGGATTAAAAATATTCTAGTGCAAGAAATGCGCAAATAGTACCTGTTAACAATGCCACCATACAAAAGCTGGCAAAGCTGAATATCACTTCCCACATTCATATACTTGCATCATCAAAATATCTAGAATTCTAGATGCCCAAGTGCGAAACCTATTAATTAGCAACCACCTCTTACTCTGCTTTAGCCACCTTCACTAAATGAGCAAGGTACATCCGATCAACCAACAAACCCTCATCTTCCATGTTAAGAAGAACCAGTTGCCACTCACTGCCACTTACTCGTTCACCATCAAATACCCTAGACATGCTTGATACTTTGCTTTTCAAGCTCTCATAAAGGTTCAGTATGCATATTGCATAAAAGGCAGAATAAGAAATCCATTATTTGCATTCTTTGCACAGTAGCTCTTCAACAGGACCAATGGTGATAGGAATGCCATCGTTGTGCATTTCCCCAAGGGTGTTCTAAAGTTCCTCCACTGAATTGTATTACAGAATCAACCCTTTATTCGGAGGCACCATCATACCTTGATGTATAATAGGAATGCCACTTTTCTGCCTTTTAGCATTCAATTGCCCAAAGTATCTTATAAGAACTCACATCATAGGAAAATTAATTAGAACCAAAAGAAGACACAACTGACATTTTATAGGTGTCTGATGAACAGCCACAAACAACTTTGAATATAAAATTCTACTGCTAATAATGGTCGTATCCAATGCACCATTATACCTTGATGTATAATAGGAATGCTACTATTGTACCTTTTAGCTTTCAATAAGAATGCCATGTCCCAGAGTATCTTATTTGAACTCATATCATAGGAAAAATAATAAAACGAAACCAAGGGAAGACATAGCTGCTATTTTATGGGTGTCCAGTGAATATTAGACAGCTACAAAATGACTCTAAATATAAACTTAAATTGTAAATGGTGGTAGACAGAGGAAATGGAATGGGAAGGGGCATGAGCCTTCACAATGGTCCATATTTCATTTGCACAATAAGAGTGCCATGTAGCAAAGTAAATCACTTGATCCAGCACCACTATACCTTGATGCATAATAGGAAAGTCATGCCTTATACTGCATAATAAAAATTCACATAACCAACTTTTACATGTATGCACCATTATACCTTTATGTATAATCGGAATGCAACTGTTATGCCATTTAATAGTCAATAAGAATGGCATGTACCAAAGTATTTTATTTGAACTTGTATCACTAGTACAATGATAGAACAAAACAGGGGAAAAAAAAGGACATAGCTGCCATTTCATGGGTGTCCAGTGATATTAAATAGTTTGAAAACAACTTTGAAAGTAAAACTTGAATCACAAATGTTAGTGTATCAGAAGATATGGAGTGGAGAAGGGGGCATGAGCCTTGAAGATGGTCCATATTACATTGCACAATGAAAGTGCCAGCTATTAGAGTATATTACACGAGCTAGCACCACTAAACCTTTATGTATAGTAGGAATGCCACCACCAAAAAGAATTCTTACCAACCTTTATTCAGTGCATCATTATACCTTGATGTATAATACTAATGTCATCCCTTTTACTGCAAAATAGAAATTCCCGTCGCCAACTTTTACTCAGATGCACCATCATACATTGATGTACTAGAAATGCCACTGTTGTGCCTTTTAGCATTCAAAAAAAATGCCATGTACCATCATACATTGATGTACTAGAAATGCCACTGTTGTGCCTTTTAGCATTCAAAAAAAATGCCATGTACCAAAATATCTTACTTGAACTTGCATCATTCGAAAATATATAGAACAAAACCAAAAGAAGGCATAGTCATTCCATGGGTGTGCAGTGAATATTAAACAGTCACCAAACAACTTTAAGTATAAAACTTAAATTTAAAATGGTGGTGTATCAGAAGAAATGGAGTGGGAAGGGAGCATGAGCCTTCAAGATAGTTCATATCTCATTGCACAATAAGAGTTCCAAAAAAATTACATAAACTGGCACCACTATACCTTTATGTATAGTAGGAATGCCACCACATTGTGCCTTTAACTGCATAAAAAGAATTCTCATTACCAACCTTTGTTTGGATGCACCATTATACCTTGATGTATAATAGGAATGACATCCCTTTTGCTGCAAATAGAGATTCTCATCACCAACTTTTATTTAAATAAGAGTTCCAATACATAAATTGGCACCACTATACCTTTCATGTATAGTAGGAATGCCACGACATTGTGACTTTAACTGCATACAAAGAATTCTCATTACCAACCTTTATTTGGATGCACCATTATACCTTGATGTATAATAGGAATGCAATCCCTTTTGCTGCAAATAGAGCTTCTCATCACCGACTTTTATTTAAATAAGAGTTCCAAATATATTACACGAACTGGCACCACTATACCTTTATGTATAGTAGGAATGCCACGACATTGTGCCTTTAACTGCATACAAAGAATTATCATTACCAACCTTTATTTGGATGCACCATTATACCTTGATGTATAATAGGAATGCCATCCCTTTTGCTGCAAATAGAGATTCTAATCACCAACTTTTATCTAAATAAGAGTTCCAAATATATTACATGAACTGGCACCACTATACCTTTATGTATAGTAGGAATGCCACGACATTGTGCTAATGCACCATTATACCTCGATGTACAATACGAACGCCACTGGTGTGCCTTTTTATACCAATCAATAAGAATGCCATGTACCAAAGTATCTTTCTTGAACATGCATAATTTAAAAAATAATAGAACAAAACCAAAAGAAGACATAGCTGCCATTTCACGGGTGTGCAGTGAATATTAAACAGTCACAAATCAACTTTTGGATATAAAAGTTGAATTGCAGATGGTGGAGTATCATAAGAAATAGAGTGGAGAAGGGGGCATGAGCCTTCAACATTGCCCATATTTCATAGCACAATAAAAGTGCAATATAATAAAGTATATTACTCGAGGTGGCACCACTATACCTTTATGTATAATAGGAATGCCACCACACTGTGCCTTTTACTGCATAATAAAAATTCCCATTACCAACCTTTATTCAGATGCACCATTATACCTTAATGTATAATAGGAATGCAACTTTTGTGACTTTAGCATTCGATAAGAATCCATGTACCAAAGTATCTTATTCGAACTCGCATCATTATACGGAAAGGAAAGAGCAACTGATCATAACCAAAAAAGACCATCCTAAGAAAAATAAGAAATTCAATTTTAATTGGCCATAGCTAATGATCGGGACTTAACATAATCTTACTTTTTCAAATATGGATACATCATATTTGATAATTCCTTCACCAAAACCCATGAAACAATTCCATTCTATTCTTGACAAAAACTAGTAATCCAAAATTGGCAAACATGTACCCTGTAGAAACAAGATGTAGAAAAATCCGACTCTAAGGCATGTTTTTCATAATTATTTGCACCATTGTGACTTTACTACACAATAGGAATGCAAGTAAAACACTTAAAATTTTTTTTGCACAAGTTACCCCTTTCACAATGTAATAAGAATGCAACGAATGGCTCTAATTGGGCACCATTATACCTTTATGTATAATAGGAGTACCAACACTTCAAAGCATAATATGAATTTGGGTCATATGCTCAGTCGGTAAAATTCATAGGGTTTTGAAATTTCAGAAAACCCTTGTCACACTCAAGAATTTGGGTCATATGCTCCGCCGATAAAAAAACATAGGGTTTTGAAATTTCAGAAAAACTTTGTCAAAACCAAATTGCAAAGTTCATCCACGGTTTCAAAGATCAGAGAAAAGCAAACGTTTATCCAAAATTATTCTAAAACATCAAGATTGGTAAAGGTAAAGAAAGAGCACAAGCAATTTAACAATACCTTAAAAGCAGTAGAAACTAGAAACTGGGAGCCCCATGGCGGCGATCAACAGAGCAAAGAGTCCCGTAGCGGCGATCAACAGAGCAAACATTCTTTTTTTGAGGGAAGAGCAAAATTATTCTAATTCTGCGTTCTTGCCCTCTTTTTCCCTCTTTTTCTTTCCTTCGAATCGAACTTAGATTAACGGTAGAAAAATAGGGAGTATTCATATTTAAAGTTTGCGTCCTAATAACGCAAGGCGTGTTTATCCCTTAACGGCTCTTTTTGTTTGATTAATTGGGCCAGGCCCAGTTCTAGATTTTATAAAATAACGGCTTTGGGCTTCCGCCTTCCTTTAGATTACGTATGAATTCTTACAATTACCATATATATATATATATATACATTTGGTCTCAGCCCAATTTGGACCCATTCTTATTTGCTAATCTTTTTACAGATAATAATCTTTTTTTTTCATGATACAGATATGTATTACTATATATTAAATGAAAAAATTATAAGGAACGAAAAATATTTTGGATTAAATTATTAATTCTATTTAATTTTTTTGGCATAAAAGAAAAAACTAAAATGATTACATAAAATAAATATATAAAGTATGGTTTAAAAATTACAAGTGAAAGTATCAAAAATTTTTAGTCTAGGCCAACACCATACAACTTTTATTTTAGTGGGTCAAAATTATAAAATTATCATTTTAATGGGTCAAAAATTGTAAGACTGTAATTTTAGTAGGGCCAATTGATAATTTTTTTCTATTTTTATCCATAGATTAAAAGGGAAGCTCAATTTTAAGTATGGTAAATTGATTTCACTCCTTAACATGTGGTTAGGCCACTGTTGTTATAGGAAGGGTTTAGTCAGCTAAGTTCAAATACATCTAAATAATTAAGATATATCAGTTACATAGGTTTTAAATTATCCGATTGAGTAGATCCTAAGTATCGTCGACATGTAATATTTTGTTTTAAAAACCCTTTTGTATATAATCACCCCATAAAATACACATTTCATACTAATATTTATAGGGTAATTATTTGATACACCGTCGGTGTATTGTATAATTTGCCATATTTATATTAGGCTAGAGGACACATGTCAATATTTCAATCTAGTCCCTAGAGTACACATGTCACCCTTCAAGACCCGCTTGTGTAGTCTGCTAAACTCCACCGCCGGTATATTGTATAATTTGCCATATTTATATTAGGCTTTTCATAATTATCATCATCATACACGATAAAATAATTCTAAGAAAAAAAATGATTCAAACGATCAAGATTTTACACATGCCAAGACCCATTTCTATTTGCTCAAGACTGCCTTAAGTGGGATAGGATTTGTAACTTGATAGAATTTGCGATAGAAGAAAACAATCTCCAATTCTCACCTTCTGCTGGGCGTCTCAGCCCACCGTGTGATACGAAAGATCTTCAGAAACCATTGTTTTTTGACTTGAAACAAAATAAGTCCCCCGCATACACCAATTATTACACCATTAATGAATCCAATCCAAGCAGCAAGCCAAAACCAATTGGATTCTTTCTCAGTGGAAGGATTAATATCTGTTTGAGGTTTGCTTGAGTCACAAGGAGGCAATGGGGAACCACATAAGCCCGTATTGTTTTCAAATCTGGATGCTGGAAATGTTTCCAACTGACCTTCTGAAAGTATGCTGCCATTGAGATTATTATTGGACAAATCCAAATCACTTAGAAATGACAGAAACTTGAAAGATGTTGGAATTTTTCCTTCTAGTTGATTGTGAGATAAGTCAAGTATTCCCAATGCTCTCAAACTTCCCAAGGATTCTGGGATTGTTCCAGTTAATCTGTTGTGTCCCAAATTAAGAACTTGCAGGTGAGACATTGAACTCAAGCTGTCTGGAATTGACCCAAACAAGAGATTGAAAGACAGATCTAGATAAATCATGCTTCCATTACTTGTAAACGTGGAAATTACCGTGCCACGGTAAACTCTAACTGCTGAGCAAGAGTTAGAATCCAGAAAGCCGCCATGCAATCTTTCTAGTCCGATTCCTTCAAAATATAATAAACTGTTGATGACATTGCAATCTTTTTCACCTTCATTTCTAATAAATGCATACTCCCATTGACGATCATTATTGAAAACTATGCCGGCTTTGCTAGCAAGCTCTGATGGAATGTTACCTGAGAAGTAATTATTATTCAGATCAAGCCAGATGAGGCTTTTGCAATTACCAAGCTCTGGAGGAATCTTCCCAATAAATGAATTGTGATTTAACTGCAGAATGCTAAGTTTTTGCAGATTTCCAATTCCAGCAGGAATTTCTCCACCTAGGTGATTGAATGAAAGTGATAACCAAGTAAGATTTTTGCAATGTCTTATTGATTCCGGAATTTTTCCACTGAAGAGATTGTTGTTGAGAATAAGTGCCTCAAAATTACTCTGCCTAAGGCAGATATCCTTTGGAATTTCACCGGAAAAGCTGTTCCCCCATATGAACAAGTCAGAAAGATGTGGTAGCATCCACACATTTGGTGGGATAGTTCCATTAAGATTGTTAAGACTAAAATCAATTGTCCTTAAATTCTTGCACTTTCCAATATCTGAAGGTATGGGTCCTGATAGAAAATTTCCTGCTAATTGTAATTTTTGTAGGGAGGAAGAGTAGCAAAGATTGAAGGGTATATTTCCAGAGAAGGCATTGGAATTAAGGTTAAGAACTTGAAGCTTAGTTAGATTTCCTAGAGATAAAGGTATGGCACCACTAATATTATTGAATGGAACTTGAAGAATTTCCAGTTTTGGAAGAGTACTAATAACAGTAGAGAGAAAATGCCCAGAAAGTTGATTGTTTCCCAGGTTGAGGCTTTGCAATGAATCACAGGACTTGAATGTCTCAGGAAACTCACTGGAGAGTTTATTTCCTGAAAGGTCAAGCTCTACTAGAGTCCGGCAAGTCGTTCCCAATTCCGGGGGGATATTGCCTGAGAAATTATTATGTGCCAAATTCAAATGCTTCAAATTTCCCAGATTACTTAAAGCAGCAGGAATTTCGTCCTGCAGCTTATTATCAGAAAGGTCAAGGTTCTCTAGTAGCTTGCAGTTGGTCAAGCTTTGAGGAATTCCATTGCCATGAAGAGCATTGTTTGAGAGGTTGAGCACAAAAAGTTTAAAACAGTCTTTGATTTCAAATGTAGACAAGTTACCAGACAAATTGTTGTAAGAAATGTCCAAGAACTCGATGGAAGGAGGTAAATCAGAAAATAAAGATGGGAAATCTCCAGACAATCTGTTAACAGAGAGGTTCAAAGAAGCCAAACTTTCACAAGACTTGAAAAATGTTTCAGAAATAGGCTCTGATAAGTTATTGAATGACAAATCAAGTGTTTCAATGATGCAGGGGTAAGAAGAAGCCTTATCGTGGAACAGATTACCAGAAAACGAGTTCCCACTCAAGTGGAGATGTTGAAGATTTTCCAGAACAATGAGATCATCAATATGCAAACGACCAATCAAACCGGCATTAGTGAAGTTGAGTACACTAACCTCTCCAGTAAGAGAGCAGGAAACTCCAACCCATGAACATGGACTCGAAGATGAAGGGCTCCAAATCCAATCCTCCAGGAAACCTTTGGGGTCAGCTTCAATGGAATTTTTCTTGAAATCCAACAATGCTTTTACTTCATTGCTTTGATTCTGATTCTGCGAAGATGCCATGGAAGCAGCTAGTAGGTAGAAAATGAAACAATGGGTTATAAATTGCAGCCATGGTTCATCAACCATTATTGCAGTTCTTGTCTTTGACTACAAGAGCTTTAGTTTTGCAGTGTCCCTTATCAAGACTGAGGACAGCCATGTGAAAACGTTAAAATATTATATTTTAATTGGATTCATAGCTTTACAAGTCAAGTTTTTGGATTGCACCCCTCATCGAGATCTAAATATTATTGAAAACGGACAAAATATATAGCAATTGTTTATTTGAAATTAGTCAGTGCCATTCCACCTGCTTGAATAGTTTATATAATTATCTAGAATTTTTCCACCAACCTTCCTGTTTTTGTGCCTTAAAATTTACTTTTTATTATTCCGAAGTAACAGTCGATTTCAGGATTACATTTCTAATAGTAAACTTCTCACAACATTGAACTCAACTTGTTTCCTTTATTTAATGCACAACCATTAATTTTAGCAGCTGTAGCAGTTTCTGGAGTTTGCTTTGAGTTTTGATATAAGTGGTTCTGTAAAACCAACAGCTAATTGTTCAATTTCTTACTTTGGCTTTGGCCAGACCAAACTGATACTTTCCCCTTTTTATTTTTTTGGTTTTGGTTCATTAAGATTTTCTGTTAACCTAGTATTTTACTCCATGTATGGTATCTTTCTTATTAGACATATAATATATAGTGACATTTCTAATCCCAAACTTCAAGGGAAATGCTCTGTTTTCTGGTATTTCTTGAAATGAAAAAAATGCTCACTGTCACGGATCACTAATTAATCTCCCATATTAGAAACTAATGAAAGTACATTAAAATTTAATAATCTTTCAAAATATGAAAAATTAATAGTAACTTCATAGACCTTGGGCATGCATGGCCTGACATGACAAGCAGAATCAGCAACTTTCAAACCATCATAAAAGCAAAGCTAGTTGTCAGATATTACAAATACAAATTAGCTTAAAAAGTTGAGTCTGTATCCTTCAGAAACTTCTCTTTGATCTTCGTAAGCGTCACGACAACATCTTTGATATGTTTCCTTTCACTAGGTGACTCTGCACAACAATTTAGAGCCAACTGCAAAACAGATGATATACAAGTCGTTACAGCCATGAAATTATCCTGCTTGTGACTCAACAAATGAGCATCTGCTACTTGGGTTATTGCATGAGGCAACGACTCTTTCACCCAACTTTTGAGGTTCATTTCTCCAGAAAACATTTCATTCGTAGGCTTCCTTCCTGTAAATGTTTCCATCACCAGAATTCCATAATTATAAACATCTCCTTTTGTGGAAACAAGTCCGGTCGATCCATATTCTGTAAAATTTAAGTACAGCTGAATTACTAAACAAAATACATCTATATGGAAATAAAATGCTTTAAAAGTTACTATCAAAGGGAAAAAAAAGTTACCTGGTGCCATATACCCGATAGTGGCAAGTGTCATGGTTTGGGTCACAGAATTGCCTTCCCCCAAGAGTTTAGACATGCCAAAATCACACACATGAGCAACCATTTCATTGTCAAGTAAGACATTACTTGGCTTTAAGTCACAATGGATCACAGGTGTTGAATTCCCATGATGGAGATATTCAAGTGCTGATGCAACTTCAATCATTATGTTCAACCTCTGCATAAGATCAAGAAAACACTGATCTGGAGAATACAACCATTTCTCAAGGCTTCCATTAGGCATGAATTCAAGCACCAAGGCTTTGAAGTCAAGATTACAACAACTGCTGATGATTTTCACGAGATTTCTGTGGCGAATATTGCGTATCACTTCACATTCAACATCAAAGCTCCTAAATGCACCCTCTAGCTGCAAATTGAAAACTTTTATCGCGACAGTCGTCTCATCTTGAAGTGTCCCTCTATAGACAGTGCCAAAACTCCCTGAACCAAGAATGTTAGATTCACTGAATCCACCTGTTGCTTGCAAAAGTTCATAGTATGATATTCTTCTCCATGTTGCCAAAGGTAGTGACTCTGACTCCTGCTTCACTGGCAGACTTATTTTCTTCTTCTGATATTTTCTGTAGACAATCAACGCGACAGATATCAATATTATAGAACAGATTATCGGTAAAACATATCTCAGAACAAGCAAAGTGGTTCTCCTGGATTGTCGGAAGTTGCTGGAATTGCAAGGTGGGACTAGTAATTGAGCTGAGCCACAAAGTGCAGTATTGTTCATGAATGATGTAGCTGAGAAATTTACAAAGGGTCCTCCATTTGGGATTTCTCCTTGTAGCGTATTGAAAGAAACATTGAAGTATCTGAGAAAAGAAAGCCTCTCTAAGGACTTGGGAATGACTCCAGAGAGATTATTGCTGGATAGATCTAAGAACTCCATACTCAAGAGGCTTCCAAAAGATTCAGGAATAGAACCTTGCAAATTATTATGCGCCACAGAAAGACTAGTCAAATCTTTCAGATCACCAACATTGGATGGAATAGGACCAAAAAATTGATTCTTGGACAGGTCTATTTGTGTTAAGACCTTCAAGTTTCCAATTTCTGGAGCCAGAGAGCCACTCAGTGAATTTGATGAAAGATTCAACACCAAGAGGTCTTTAAGATTCCAAAGGGTTGAAGGCAATTCTGACAAATTGTTAGAGTTCAACAAGAGAATTCTCAGGGAAGAAAGATTGTCAAAGCATCTTGGTATTGGTCCAGAAAGTCTATTACCTCTCAGGAACAATTCACCTAAGTTCCTCAAGTGACATAACTCATCTGGTATGGCTCCCTCTAACATATTGCCACTAAGATACAATCTTTGCAGGTTTGTCCAATTCTGGAACAAGTTTGAGATTGGTCCTGTCAACTCATTGTTGCTTAGGCTTAGTGCAAACAAGCTGCTTAAGTTTCTTAACCCGGCCGGTATTTTACCATAGATTTTGCAATCAGAAGCATCCATAAGTTCCAGAGAAGTTGATAAATTAGCAATAGAATTTGGGAGTACTCCAACTAGAGAATTCCTTGCTATTCCCAAAGTCCTTAGCTGCCTGCAATTTGTCAAAGCTGAGAGAAAATTCAACTCTGGAGTAGATGAATCACTGATCAATTGATTATCCGCAAGGCCAAGCACCAAAAGGTCTTTTAGATTACCCAAGGACTTGGGTATGGTACCGGTGAAGAGGTTCTCACTCAATTCTAGGAAAGCAATCTTAGAAGCATTACTGATAGAATCAGGGATGATTCCACTGAGTCTATTACCCCCAACCATTAGTTCCTCAAGATTTGGAAGGCCTGGGCCTATATCAGATGGAAGACTGCCTGAAAAGTAATTTGCAGCTAATGACATTTCTTTCAGTGTTGACATATTGAAGATTCTTGGTGGAATAGGGCCTGTTAGACTGTTAATAGGCAATCTCAGTATCTCAAGATGCTTAAGATAACCTATCTCCTGTGGTATTATGCCTGCCCAAACAATAGCACAACATAAGTAGGCATTACAACTATAATCAAATAAATAAGCCATTACTATATAATCAGCCAATTAACAAACAAGCAAATCAGTGTATAGTAACTGTAGAATTCAAACATAACTTAGCTCTTAATGATTTCAGGGCTTTGTCTTACTTCTTTCCATTGAGAGAAAGACACCAAAACTTTTAAATGTATGTTAACATAAGCCATAGGATAAAGTTTGATTTGTCAATCAATTGGCTAAGCAAAAATTAACTTCAACTGAGTTTAGTGTATATTTTTGGTATCAGGGCCTCCTCCTTATCAATGAAAATAAGGTCTTATCAGCAAATACATTCTCATTATTTAGCACTATTGCGCAGGGGAATACTCTTCATTGGATTTATTTTATAAGACACGTCCATCAAGTAATTAATAACCATTTGTAACATCAATAAGTCTCGTAAACTTACCAGTGAAGTTGTTCCTGCCGAGACGAAGTTGCTTAAGAAATGTACAATTACCGATATCTCTTGGAATGGTTCCGTCGAGCTTGTTGTTAAAGAAGAAAAGCTTTTCAAGATTCGGAAGACGGCGACAGAGGTCTGTTGGCAGGCTGCCCGATAGACTATTGTTCATCACCACAAAATCTATTAAGGAAGATAAATTAAACATTTCAGGAGGAATCTGTCCTGTGAGCCCACTGTTCTCAACAGCAAACCTCTCTATACCAACAAGTCTACTCAACTCCCTTGGGATTTCACCTACAAAATTTTGCATATTAATAATTTCTAATGATTGAAGGGATTTAAATAATGTCTTATATCAATTCAGAAAGAAATGATAGTACCTTCCAACTGGTTAAAACCAAGATATAACCCCTTAAGCATGGTTAAGTTGCCAAGTTCTCTGGGTATGCTTCCTGTCAATCTATTGTTTGAAAGTCCCAGGACTTGAAGCAGCCTACAGTTTTGCAGATTTGGCGAAATTTTTCCTGACAAGTTGTTAAAAGAAATCTCAATCATCAGAAGTTGAGGTAAATGGTCACACAAATTCTCTGGAACGATTCCTTCAAGGTTGTTTGTAGCTAAGACAATCTTTTGCAAGGTAGAGGAGTTGAAGATTGTCGTTGGTATGGAACCTGAAAGCCCATTGGCTGACAGAAACAGGTTCTGCAGTTGAGGAAGAGAGCCTATCTGTTCAGGAATGTTTCCACTAAAATGGTTAACCATCAAAATCATAGATTTAAGACGGCGTAAGTTAGCCAATTCAGGGGGAAGATTGCCATGGAAATTGTTGTATCGAAGGTCTAAAGTTGTTAGGAAAGAGAGGTTTCCTAACTGTGGAGGGAGGGTGCCATTGAGACTCGTTCTTTGAAGAATCAAGGTTGTGACTCGTTTGTGCCTGGAGCCACAGGAAACACCAAACCAGTCACAGATTGAAACCGACGAAGACCAGTTTTTGGTCACTATATTTTGAGGATCATGAGTTATATGAGCTTTCAAGGCAAGAAGAGCTTCCTCATCAGCACGGTTATTAGTAACCTGCTGAGAGAGACAGATAGTTGTACTACAACATTGAATCAAAATGACCAAAGTTGTAACAACTAATCCGTATAATAAAGTTTTCCCCATGTTGATTATGTTTCAACAAGGGACAGAGCAGAAAAAACAAATTAATACGAACATTGGCAACTATATATATAACTATATTTTAAAGAAGAGATGGTTTGGAAAGTTATTATGATGGGAACAGGTAGACTTTGGCGAAGAAACAAAGCCACCCAATTCAATTTTTGAAGAGTCTTCGTCTTCGACATTAATTTCCCCTAATCGTGACCGTGAGGAAAAAATTATGGTCAATTATGTAAAGTCATGTATGGTGGACAAACACTGATAAAGAAATGCAGTACCCCTTCAATTTCCAGGAAAGATACCAAAATGTTCCGCCTGACGTGTCATTACACAATACGCATCATATATTGTTTAGGGGAAATTAAACAAAGGGGCAATTTGGCGTGATTTTGAAAATTAAAAAGGCAATATGACACAATTTTTAGTTCAGGGGTCAATTTGGCCTAAATGTCCAAAGTTCGGGGGCAAAAAGACTATTTAGCCTATATTGTTTCATCATACCAAAATGTTCCAGTCAAGTTCAACCCATATTTAAAGTTATACTTGTGGGAAAATACCAACAAATGGTTGGTTCAAGTGGTTTGGCACTTGTTCCCCTTAAGTAAGGTCTCGGGTTCGAGTCTTGTGAATGGTGAAAACCATTGTTGGGAGAGCTTTACCCCCATAGTGGGTCAACCCGGATCGAACAAGATTAACTTGTAAATATACCAAAAAAAATACTTGTGGGAAAATAACGGAGGAAAAGCATCACGGTTCCTCAAGTAAGCCACAATTGCTTCTCATCTTCATTCTCCAAAGACTTTTAACGACTTTTAAAGACTTTGAATTAAAAGACCAAGAAATTTCGGTTTCACTTTCCGAATGCATCTATTTTCTACATAACTGTACTTAAATGGACATTCTACCTAATTAGTTTAGACGTCATGCTTGATGGAATACAGGAAAGAACCCATTAATCAAAAATTAGATCCATAGTCAGGTAGCCTTTTTCCTTTGAGCAACTCGGCAATGCAAGACATAAATTACTTTACACATCCTTAAAAGGACAAACTTTCTCATTTCGTCCTCAGTTACTCGATATGCATTTGAAAATTAATGTGCTTCAAACAATAAGATTCGCTTTCCTTCATATTAATATATGTTTATCAATGCTTGTTTGTTGGGATGAGTGGAATACTTCATCCTACAACTCCCTTCAATGGGTCAATCTTAACGTATGAGGAAGGAAAAAACAAAAGTGATAGGAAGAAGCGTAGACGTATTAAAAAATTGCACAATATGCTTCCTAGCTTAAGGACCACGGTCCACGACTATAATATTTATGGGGAAGCTGGCTCTAGGCTGACCTTTTCTTGGAGAGGCAAGAGAAAGCTTGGCGTAAATGTTATATTGGTGGTCACTTAGTATAATTTACTTCTAGGTTTATGAGTAACTAAAATCCAGCAGTTCAAACATTCTAGTTTCACTTGGTATATAAATCAAATTCTCCACATTTCTCTGAACTATACAGCCAATTTGTGACAAATTGCCTCATGACGCAAAGAATGGATGTTAGAATTCATCAAAGGAGAAAAGTAAGAAAAGAATTTACATGTTGGCACCTCTGACCTCCCAGCATATTAACAGAAGGAAATGACTTGTTTTTTTTTTCTTAAAAGAAAAATTTTAATAGGACCAAAGAACCAATCACCTCTCAAGCTTTTCAAATAGATTTGAGAGGGCTTGATAAAGAGTGGCAGCAGCAGGAGGCCTAGGCAATGAACCAAGAAGAATATCGGATGCAGTGATAGAAGGATTGCCATAAAATCTACAGTTTTCTTGGTTTCTGGTTGTAACTACACTTCCTTCAAGTGAGCACCCCACAAATGCACCTGCAGGGTGGTACATCAAGGCAACAAAGATCATAAGCCAGTTAATTTAATACGTGGTGGTGACGAAGGGGGAATGGACAAGCAGAACATGAAGTTCATCAAATAATAATATCCCCTGTTCTCTTCAGCTTAGCAAACAGAACTTTGGTAATAATTCCTACTTACTACTTTCCACTGCAAAGCAATGGAACTATGCAAACTAATCAATCTGAGTTTACTAGGAAAAAAAATCTTACCTTTACTACAACTGTATGTGTAACAAGCAGCTAAACCTCCAGAGCCCCCACGCAGGTCAGCCTCAGCAGCCCGTCCAACAATGCCAACAGCTGCACTCAAACCTGCTCCAACTGATAAATGTATGTTCCCACTAAATGTTCTGACAGCACTTTCAGTTCTCAATACAATAATGAAATCCGTAAATTCACCTCCAGCCTGTTTAATTGAGAAATAGTAAATTAGACAAGCACGTTTAGCCCTATTGGACCTAGACATTGATTCAATCTTGTGAAGAATAATGTCCAACAATTTGCAAAAAGGTTTTATCACTCACTAATAGGGGCAAAATTTGTTTTCAATTTTTAGTCTTCATACAAACACAAACAGCATAGTCTACGAGGAACAACATTTCAAAATGAACTAAGCAGTCAAACAACCGCCAATCACACTGAGTTACCTGAGCTCCCCAGCCAACACCAAAGGAAGATATAGCAGATGGTGGAGACCAAGTTCCATCTTCTCTACGAGCAACAACCAGCCCTGTTCCAACATTGTATGTTACCATAACCCCAACCTTTGCAATAGTTAGAATTGCAAGGCCTTTTGCTTGTTTTAAAATAGCATCTGGTATGGACTTTTCAGGTTTCAAAGACCCGACCTGTGTAATCCCCAAACAATGTCATGATACAGGCAGTAATAAATTTGTCAAATCAATTAATTCATATTTAACTATTTGAGAACATTTCACCAGCTTTGTGAAATGGTCTTCTATGATGAAGGATTAATCCACATGAGCTCAGAATCAGAAAGTGAGAAATTACCTTATTATAATTTCGAATAGTATTTGCAGCCTTATAAATCTCATACTCCATGGATTGGCCCCAAGGAAAATTAAGCCAAGATCTTAAAGTACTGAGGTCTGTCAGATCTTGGGTTGGCAACTGAGCAGCTCGACTTACATGGTCCATCAAGTGTGATTGGACAGACTCAAGCCGCACACAACAAACATCACATACTCTTTGTGGGTTACTAGTGCGGAATTTCCTTGGTAACAGGCTCCTTCCTTTAGAACATTCATTGCAGAATATCCCACCACAATAGCGACAATGATGACGGGGGCGCATGAAAGGATGGAACCGCAAATTACAAAGCATGCAAGCAGAAGCAGCACTGTCAGGCAACCATTTCGGTGGCTCTGCTTCAAGAATTTCCCTGATGTTACCAAAATTAGCCTCCGTAAGCGTTTGAGCCATCTCTTTCCAAGCTTGTTCAAGAAGATGACTGGATAACCAAGAAATCCCGCATCTTTGGACATCACCTGAAGCAACAGCACTAACTTTGCCACGAGCTGCAATTAACATCTCATTGAACACATCCCACAAGGTCAAATCCTTACTTTCTCTGGCAAAGTGATTCCAACCTAAATCATCATCAGGAAAGTATCCTCCATTCAAACAGAGGCTTCTATTCCATTCCTCATGTTCACTTTCAGACATCGGAGGAACAGACACTGGTATCCATACTCCAGTTTCTTCAGATAATGGTGTGTCATAGTAAAAAAAATTACCCTTTTTCTCATTTCTGATGCCTGAGACAATTTGCATACCTCCACTAACTTTAGCTGTTTCACCTTCAGATTCTTCTAGCTTCTTTTCATCTTCCTTAACCAGATTATTTTTTTCTGTATGGTCCTTCACTTTCACCCGATCCTAAAACCACAATAGAACCAAAAAGGAGAGACTAAAACCTTTACCATATTGTCTAATCTTTCACCCATGAATAACGTCACAGAGCAAAGCAGTTATCTTTTACCCAGATTAACAAACAATTCACAATTTTTATTTATTTATTACATCAATTCAAACCACATTCTACTTTGTGTGCATGACTTTTGAATATCCTATATTCCCATTAATGCACCAATGTGAAATAGTGATATCAATCTTCAGCAGACATAATGGAAAACATAGCATAAACCAGTCAATAATTCTACATTAGTTTACATGATGACTACTACATAAGATTTCAAGTCCAGTCCAATAAAAACCCCCCTCAAACTAGACACTTCAAAAAATCAAGAACAATCCTTAATTAAATTTGTCTCCAACTTAACACAATTAGCAGATAATTCCTATAAAACAAATAAAAAAAAATGTTACAAATAAATAAAGTTTCATTCTTTTCATCCTAGGTATCTCGATTACAATTTTTCTTCTGCCCTTCTATTAGTTTTTAACAATTGCAGCAAACCCAAATAGAAAAACACATAAAAGGGACAGAATCACATACTCTTCAGTTTCCTATTCTCCTTTTCCTACTTTTTCTTGGCAACCAAACAGATACTTAGCAAGAGAAAAAAAATGAAAAAGAAAAGAAATTATTACCTGGTGAGAGAAGGATTCTTGCTGATAGTCTTCCAGTTGAATTTGAGGGTATTTTATTCTTATCTGTCCCTCCATTGAATTTAAAAAATTGATGAGGAAGATGAAGATCAGCGCAAAAGAGAAAAGAACATAGAACAAGACTTATGTCGTTTCCAACATAAACCTTAACCAAAACCCGTTAAGCTTACTTGTTGTCCCTCTGGACTTGCGTTGTTTGAGGATGAGGGCTGGAATTTCATGTATTTTTTACATTTTGTTTTGAAATTTGATAACATCAAAATTGAAGTAGATTTGGGCCTTATGCCCATAAGAGATTTTGGGCTTTTCCTACTTTATCTCTTTTCAATTTCAATCCTTTAATGGAGTTTCCAATTTGGGCCTTTTGTCCGTTAAAGGAGGTTTTGGGCTTTTCCCGGTTTCAACACATTTGGAAACGAGTCATACGAAGGAAGGAAACTTGGGGTTGACTCAACCACTTTCGTCAATGACCTTTCAAGATGATTCGAAGCTTACCTTTGGCTTTGGGTGGGAAATTGTGTTATGTTGTCTCTTGTCTTCACAATGGGAACAACCAAAATGGGTGAACAACACCAAAGGGCAGGATAATGTAAATAAATGGTCAAAGAGAAGAGTTCATAAAACACATGTAAGAAGATTTTAAATATTGCAAACAAAATTTAGATGATGCTTAAAAGAACAATTTAAACAGAATATTTGCACTATTTAATTGATTAGAGTAATTAAATTAACATAGGGAAATATTAAGGAGTTTGAGAAAAGAAACAGTAAATTCTTAAGAAAATTATGTTTGTTCCACCAATTTTCTACGGTTCAATGTATCCCACCTAACATGGCATTCACGTCATACTCCCTCCCTCTTCTAAATTTAGAATTTTAACCTCTTTACCGGTTTTAGTCCTGATTAAAAAAAATGTTTTACATACTATCCTAAAATTTAGTATATTATTTAGGTGGTGAAAATAGACCGAACAAGTAGCATTACTCAAATTCTTAATATAACCCGTCAAAAATAATTAGTAGATTTTTATTATGTGGCGTGGAACTACCTTAAAAGCCAATGTGCATTTGCCGCTGCACAAAGTCAAAGTCTAGAATCCAAATTCCTTTGTTGGTTTTGATTTCAAGTCAACGAGCAATCCTCTACACGTATGAACTACGAAGCAACTATTACCGGTATTTTCGCATTAGTCATGACACTTCCATGCAATTTACTAGTAATTGGTCCCCATTAATTAATAATAATGGTAAAGTCTCAGGAATTAACAATCTCATTCGATGGGTAAAAGTCTTTGATTTGCACTATCATAACTTTGATCACCAGCAAATATGGGATGGACCAACAAGGGGTTGGATCAAGTGATAAGCGGCTTATTCCAACTTGAGTAGGTCTTAGGTTTGAGATCTTGCGTACGCAGTTGTCTCTGTTAGGAGACTCACCCACCATAACTAGATGCGCGACGCGGGTTGAATCCGGATTAGTCAACCGTTTGGGATACCGAAAAAAACAAACAAGGGATGGATGGGGAGTTTCCAATTCTAAGAATGCTTTGAGACTCTGATTTGATCACTATGATTTTTTTAATCTTTATTTTTGCCCTACATGAGTTATTTATACCTGAATTTGATTCCAATTCTAAGGATATATAATAATCCTTTTGTTTTCTTTTGTTCTGTTTGAGTTTGATTTTTTTTTAACCGATCAAATAGTGAGATTCATGTATTTATCATCATTGATTCAAATGCTTAAAATGAATTTAATCAATATTATTGTTAATGAACAAAAACTACCTGAAGTTGGCTGCGACTTCGGAAAGTGAAGTGGAAACGAGGGTTGTGGCAAGTTTTTGGACATTTCTCTACTCAATATTCCTATATATCAAATCTTTTCTGTGGGATGTCGACTCCCACAATGTTGGTGGAATTCATTTTAATCTCTCATCATTTCTCATTTGATTTAAGTCTTAGTCTTCTGGCGTGTTAGTTAATTTATCATTCATCGGTGGAAAATGGCTTGTTTATAGCTTATAAATACATGTTTGCACTCATTCCTTCGTCACTCTCATTAACCAAATTGTAAAGTTTATCTGAACTTTTATGCAAGAAAAAATGAGACCCTCTCTTCCAAATTATCTATTCCTCTGGTTTCTCTTGTGTTTCTTTCATTCTCAAGCTTATGACATTTCATCCTCTTTCACCAATTCTTCAATATTGCAAAGGCCAAAATGCTCTCACTACGAGGCTCAGGCTTTGCTTCAATTCAAGCATAATCTCTTCATTGATAATTCTGCTTCGTTTCTTTGCAATGCAATTTATGGCAATAACACAAATTCTTTTCCTAAAACAGACTCATGGAATGAAGATACAGATTGCTGTTTATGGGATGGAATCACTTGCGAAGGCGTTACGGGTCATGTAATTGGCCTTGATCTCAGTTGCAGTTGGCTTTATGGTTCCATTCCTTCCAACAGCACTCTTTTCTTCCTTCACCACTTGAAGAGCCTCAATCTTGCTTTCAACAATTTTAGCCAATCCACCATTTCACCCAAGTTTGGTCAGTTTCGTAATTTAACACATCTTAATCTCTCTAGTTCATCTTTTTCAGGCCTAATTCCTTCTGAAATTACCCATCTTTCCAAGTTGGTTTCACTTGATCTGTCTAGGTTCAGTCTGCCTTTCATGGGTCAACAAGAACCATTTTATAATGAACTGAAGCTTGAGACAACAACTCTGACAAGGTTAGTTCAGAATTTCACTGTGGTAAAAGAACTTTTCCTTGATGGAATTGACATGTTTCTAGTTGATCCTAGTCACTTGATGAACCTTTCTTCCTCTTTGATTGCTCTTAGTCTGGATGATTGTGGATTAAATGGCACAATTTCAGATACCCTTTTTCAATTTCCAAATCTTAAGTTGCTCAAATTAGCTAAGAACCCTGGAGTTTTGGTTAATCTTCCACAGTCGAATTCGACTAATTCCCTTCAAGTCTTAGATCTTAAACAGACTGTTCTTGTTGGAGATTTGTCTGAATCAATCAGGGGTTTGAAGTCATTGAAATATTTGAACCTTGCTAGTTGTGACTTGCATGGGTCAATTCCAGAATCACTAGTAAATCTTTCACAAATTGTCATCCTAGAGCTCTCTGATAACAATTTTGGTGGGTGGATTTCTAAATCACTTACAAATCTCACACAAATTCAACATTTGGACTTGTCATATAACCAGCTAGAAGGCACTATTCCTCCTCATGCAAAAGGGTTTTCAAAATTACTAAGTTTATGCTTGCCTTCCAACTTTCTTAATGGAACCATACCGCCTTGGGTGTTTCGTTTACCTTCATTACAGTTATTGTCTCTTGCAGATAATAGACTCACCGGTCATATTAGCCAATTCCATTCTGCATCATTGTCCATAATTTATGTCAAAAACAATATGTTGCAGGGTCAAATTCCAAGCTCAATTTTCCAACTAGAAAGCCTTACCATACTTGATCTGTCAATTAATAGCTTTAGTGGCATTATTGAGTTGGACATGTTTTCAAAGCTCCAAAATCTTGAATCACTTGATCTTTCACATAATAGTCTGTCATTGAGCACAAAGAATGATGTCAACTACACATTGGCCAAACTTCAAGCCTTGTCATTCTCCTCTTGTAACTTGAGTGAATTCCCCAATTTCTTGAGAGGTTCAACAGTTCTGAAGTCTTTAGACCTTTCCAAAAACAGAATCCAAGGCCAGATTCCCCAATGGATGTGGAATGTTGGGAAGGAATCTTTGTTGTTCTTGTACCTTGACCATAATTGTCTAACAGGTCCGATCCAATTCCCTTGGAAGAATGTGGAAACTCTCTACCTCCAATCTAACCTGTTTCAAGGAATGCTTCCAATTCCACCATCTAAGACATCTTTCTTTTCCATCGCGAACAATTACATGACAGGGGAGATTTCTTCTTCAATTTGCAATGTCAGTTCCCTGAGAATCATTGATTTGTCACACAATAACTTGAGTGGCAAGATTCCAAGCTGTCTGGTTAACTTCAGTAACAATCTAGTAGTGTTGGATCTAAGGGCAAACAATTTCCATGGAACCATTCCCACAGCATTTGTGGAACAATGTAACTTAGAGAATCTCAACTTCCATGGAAATCAAATGGAAGGGTTGATTCCGAGATCTTTGGCAAATTGTCGGAACCTTCAAGTGTTAGACCTTGGCAAAAACAAGTTCAATGATACATTTCCCAATTGGTTGGAAACTCTCCCAATGCTACAAGTTCTTGTTCTGAGTTCAAATAAGTTCCATGGTTTGGTAATTTCTTCGGGAGCAAGACAACCTTTCCAGAAGCTACGAGTCTTAGACCTTTCCAACAATGATCTTGTCGGTCCATTCCCTGCTTCGTACATTGAAAATCTAAAAGCTATGGCAAATCTCACAGCTGATAGCAAAAGTTCGTCACGTTACATGGAGGGAAGCCGGTCATATGATTATTCAATAGTCTTGACAATAAAAGGGCAACAAGTTGAATTGGTGAAAGTTTTGACCATATTCACAAGCATTGATCTCTCCAACAACAACTTCCAGGGAGTGATTCCAGAAGTTATAGGAAAGCTTAATTCACTCAAAGGTCTTAATCTTTCACATAACAACTTCTTTGGTCATATTCCTCCATTGATGGGAAACTTGACCAATCTTGAATGGTTGGATCTCTCATCGAACAAACTTGTTGGGGAGATTCCTGTGGAATTGGTAAATTTGGCATCTTTGGCCTTCTTAAACCTTTCCAATAATCAACTTTTTGGACCTATACCTCAAGGCAAACAATTCAACACGTTTGAAAACAATTCATACGAAGGGAATTTCGGGTTATGTGGCTTTCCATTGTCAAAAGCTTGCAATGAAAGTAATAAGATGCAAAAGCCAATTACCCCATTGTCAAGAAAGCAATCACCAATTGAATTTGGGTGGAAAGTTGTGATGATGGGATATTGCTCAGGAATCATATTCGGGCTGAGTGGTGGATTTGTTGTCTTTCAAACTGGAAAACCAAAATGGATTGTGAATTTGGTCGAGGGCAAACGGTTTCAAAAATCATCAAGGAAGAAAAAGGCTTGTAGACGTTTTGAAAGAAAAAGGTAGATATATATAGTTAAAGTGTGAGGCCTTGCATCATGCCTCATGCTTTTTTTTTTTTCAGCAAATGTTTTCGGCTACATGTTTTATGAGTATGCAATGTTTCAAGCTTGAATATGAGTATGCAAAGCACTCTAAGCGCTTGTTCAGTATAAAGGGTACCTGGCATCACCAATGTTGGTATTCGTTGAAAGGCAAGAGCTTAGGGAAGATATATCTTTGCCCTAAAAACTCGGTAATGGAGAAAAATATATAGAATGAGGGTTAAAACTATAATATCTACTCCAATATTCAAGCTGAAATACGAGTATGCAAAGCACTTTAAAAGCTTGTTGAGTATAAAGGGCCGTACCCGGCATCACAAATGTTGGTATTCATTGAAAGACTAGTGATTAAAGAAGCAAAGAATAAAGAATAAGAACTTTTGGTTGTAGTAGTTGGAAGGGGTACCGTATTGCAAATAAAATTCTTAAGACTATTGATCATGACGTGCATAAACTGATCCGGGTGTAGGTACAGATATGAGTAATCATTTTGATTTTCTGAAACTCTGAATTGATGATCGAAGTTGTTTTTCTTTAGCCTATCAATTTCTCTTGCTTGTTGACATTTATGTGTCTCAAGTAAGAACAGGCATGACAAATCTGGTGCATATATTCATTAAGTATCATTGGTTTCAAGTTCAACATGACAAAGGATAGAGTCAATTCAAAGTTACAAAATGCTGCTGTAGTAGTTTCTGTAAATGAATTTACCAGTATCAGAAGGTATAAGTGCGGAGCCTCTCGAGATCCTTGCAATGGATGCAAGTCCATGGAAATAAAGGAGGATCGAGGCAGTACGTGTGGATGTTTCGTATCTGGCAAAGATGACAGCTGACAAGAAGATCCTCAGGTTCTTGACAACGGCACTTCATGCAAACTGAAGCTGATGAAGACTATTAAAAGCCAAAAAGAAGAGTACAATCAGTTCAGGGAAATTAATTACAAGGGCAATAAAAATGAATGCAGAGGTGCCAGTAAGACTGAGCAACAGATAAACATGCATGAAATTTTAAGTAGTATTCATGGCAGGGAGTTCATTCGAGAGAAAATGCTAAATTGGCTTGGCTTCTTATTTTGAGATATGATCAACTTTCTGCATGCATCGGCAGCGCACAGTTCATACAGTTCTCAGTCGACAGTAAAGGTGCTATTGGATGGTGTCAACACCAACTTGATGTTTGTTAAACATCAAATATGTATCCCTACTTATATCTAGGGGCCGCTGTAACAGTTTCAAGAAATAAGAATACGTCTCTCTCCCTGTCAAGAAATAAGAATACGTCTCTCTCCCTGCCCGTGGATGTAGGTCACCTTGACCGAACCACGTAAATATCTGTGTCATTTATTTTTCACATATAAGCATTCACTTAATGGTACCAATACATGTAGCGCCAGTGTGTGTATGTGCAGATTCACGTGTAATTATTGCTTGCTGCGTGTCTCCTAACCTCTATACCTATCTTCTCGTCCATTTTCCCATCAAACCCTCAATATATCCTATATCTTAGTATCACATTCTTCTTTTATGTACATTAACATACTGAAGTGGCCTATTAGTAACTTTAAGATGCTATCAAGCAGAGCATCATTTCATAACATAGCTTAATGAGTTACCTGCACAGAAACTACAGAAGCAATGACCAAAAATTAGCCTAAATAAAATTTTCTAGTATTAGAGCACACTCTACCTGAGCACCAAAAAATGGTCTTTCTTTGTCAGGAAGAATACAAACATCCATGCTTGATGTGGCACAAGGAACAGTTTGGGAGAAAATTTTTTGATCACAAATGGCCACATCCTCCATCTTTGTGATGCTTATGAAACTTGCCTTGCACAAAGGACAAGTTGACGTCTTTCTCCTTGAAGTCTGCATGCATCATAACTAGTATAAGAACACATTTCAAACTAAATCCAAGTACAGATAATACTGGTTCCAAAATATAAAATTGCAAACTGTTAGTAGCTCCAAACAATTACAAAAAGAATAAACTTCTACCCACTTCCAACAGCTAGTAAAGGACCAAGAGATTGACAAACAATTAATTCAACTGCAATGTTATTGCAAGAGAACGCACAAATTTGAAGTTTTGGCTTGCTCCTATTATAAACAAAGATAAAACCCTTTTACTGAATTGTATGAGTAACAGTTTGAAGCACTGGAAACCTTTATTTCAAATCTGAATTTCCTTGAGAGTTGATTATTTATAAACAAGCAAGACTTTAGCAAGTGCAACTCAAATGTCTAAATACTAGAATCAGGTTTGAGTAGCTGGCAGAAGAAAAGCGTCATAAGAATTTATTAAATGATGTACAATCAAATAAAACCTAGCTGCTCATATAGGATATATCAATTATAATTAAAAGAATTCCAGCTATAATAAAGTTAAGGGAGGAGCACATGAAGGAGATGAAAAGAATTTATACCATATGATCAGCCCATTCCTGGATGCATGAATAACAAAATCGATGTCCACAAGGTAAAACCCCCCTTGTTGAACTAAACTCAGTCCAGCATATAACACATGATAATTCCACTGAAGTGGGTAATCTGGAAGCAAGCTCAAGTTGACCAACACCTTGGCTCTCTTTCTCAGCATCAGAGCACCCATCTGGTGAAGTTCTTTTAGAGATAGGTGGTGCATCCTTTCCAGCCAACTTTGAAGGACCAACATCTTGGCTCTGTTTCTCAGCATCAATGCACCCATCTCGTGAAGTCCTTTCAAAGATAGGTGGTGCATCCTTTCCAGCCAGATTTGAATCCTTCGAACGAGGTTGATGGTTCCACACTTTGATCTCCTCAACTTCGTCAGTTTCTTCATCTACTCCCCTACCTTTATTGAAGTCATAGGTGGATGGTCCTCCAATTTCAGATAAACTAGCAGTTCTGTCAAGTGAATGACCAGAGGGATATATAACTCGATTGTATTGCTTATGGACCCTGGGTGGACGGCACTCTTGGTCAGAATCAGAAAGGTCAGAAACTACAGTTACTCTGTTAACATTCTTCACAAGCCTCCGTCCTTTTCTCTTAGTAGATTCTGCCAAAGAAGCACCTCTGCTAAGATTGAGAATGTTTTCTTCTTCCCTCACCAACTGAGTAGAACAATTAGAATTCAGCTCTTTGTTTTTCGAGATCTTCCTTTTGGTCCTCATCGGAAGCACAGAAGCATAAGACCTTGACTCTCCATGCTTTTCAACCAGAGAATTAAAATCAAAGACAAGAATCATGAAAGAAAAATTATTACTTCAAAGTTCAAAGTTATGCAATCACATTTTGCTTCAGCGTAAAATTTTGGCAAGGCCTATAGAATCTTACGGGTTCACCTTTAGAAAAGAGATATACACTCATAAGAGTAGATAATATCTTGAAGAACTTGAATGAAAGAAAAAACAGAACAATTTCTCTCCTTACCTCTTTAAGAGCTAATCCAGATGAAGTAGACTCCTGAAAGCAGTTTCTACTACTCAACCTATTTTCGTCCCTCGAAGATATTCTATATGGTTTAGATTTCAGTCTACGAGAACTACCTTTGTTATTCCCAATCTCTGGGAAAAGTTCCTGCAGAAAAAATAATGCTAAAGATTCAGTGTGAAAAAGCTGCAGACAAATGCTTTAACCAATGCGTTAAAAAAGAGTTATAAAACAAATTAAAGACGCATCCATAATAAGTGCTAATATCATAAACCCCCTTTTAAGAAAGCTGTCAAGATGCTAGATATCACTTGTACCTAAAGTTGATATAAATACTTATACCTCAAAACGTTTCCCCTTTCGGTCCATGCATTCTGAAATGCAAACACACACTCATAAATGCATCTAGAGAACCATCTAATCAAAGCTTCGGTCTACTATAAGATAGAGTTACTTTCTTTGAAATAGAATTAGAGTTGCAGACTTACCTGTGCAGTGCATCAAATTAACTTACTACATTATAGTGCAATGAAGAGGATACCTCCCCAGTCACTGCATTACCAACTAGCATTGCTTGATATTTCATGAATCGTATTTGTATAAGTGAAGTTTATAATTATAAAAAATTTAACCACAAGCCCACAACAATCTTGCAAGCACTAAATGAAATCATATCAATTGACGAGCTGGTTTATGACAATAAGCAAAATCATGCAGTCCTTTCCTATAATGATTCTACCTTTGCTAGAATTGGTTTCCATTAGTTAAGAGTTAATGTAACTATAGATTTAACACAGTGACCAGCCCATTATGCATATATGAAAAATGAATAATTGTCCAAAAATGCTACATCATCAATCAATGTTATTAAAAGTTGTCTAACTGAAAGAAGCATTATGTAGATGGACAAAGAGTTTGTATTTGATGTGCTAGGAAGGAGAAAGAAGCAGCGAAAGAGTAAAGGATGAACAGAAGGCAATGAGAAAGAGAAGCTTATCCAATCACCTCATCCAACAATGCAGAATTTAACCAACCAGAATTGCCATAGTCACTTGTTTTATTTCTAACACCATCATCAACATTGGATATGTCAGAAAGAGCTTTGCATTTGTCAGTCAATAGATCCTTTTTAGGAACATCAGGGATCTCCAGCAACAGAGGTCCCATTTCTTCTCCACTGCAAAGGAAATGAAAACCTACAATATGACTCCAAATACATCTCTAACAAAAACACTTCAAAATTCTTAAGCAGTGACCAACTACCACAGTCCCCAATTAATCATTCAGCTAAGATTAATCATTTTATTTTTCCTTCCTTCCCACCACAGATACCCTAACATCGATCCATCGAACACATCAAATCCCAAAATACCACCATAACTCACACACCGCTAAACTAAAATCTACCTTTATAATCTATGAAGAGAAACAAAAACAAAAATAAGAAATTAGAAACAGAATAAGTGAATACCTCTGCAACATATAAGGATCCTCAGACAAACGCTTCCCTTCCTTTATACAATCTTCAACCCACCGATGATTTACGATTTTTGTCTTTAACTTCTTAGCAAGATCATATTTCTTCCCTTCAAATCTCCAACATACCTAATTAAAGAGGGTTTTCAATTTTTCGACATTTTCACTTCAAATTATAGGAAATAAGTAAAATAAACAAAAAAACAGACCAAATGAGTTGTTGATCGAGACAACGAGCCGACGTAACTGGCACCGGCATGAGAAATGAGCTTGATTAGTTTGAACCGCTCCGAGCCATTGTACCCGCTCACCGTCGCCACCACCGATTCCATGCTTTTAGACATCGAATTCCGAAAGGAATTTAAGATAGGAGAAAATGGGGGAAGATGAAGACTGTTTACTTTACTATAGTAGAGTATTTTTTTTCTTTATTTTTTTGGCCAGAACTATAGTAGAGTAGAAGAATCTATTTTCAAGAAAAGAATGGTGTTTGGCTGTTTGCCGGGAAAGGAGAGGTTTTTCGAATTTTCTGAAATGGGGAAATGGGCGGGGGTAAGCCAGCCGCCAGGCCCATCCATGAGCCCCATAACATATGGGCCAATAATTAAGAGCCGGTGCAGTTAGGCCTGAAAATATTTGGACCGGTCCAGGAATTAGCCCATGATTTTTTATTTTAATTATTTTAATTATATATTTCCAATAATCAATATTTTCCAAAAGCATAGAAATAAATTTGCTCAGAAAAAAAAAGCATAGAAATAAATTACTAAGAAATAAAACTGTACATTTCAACATAATTCATCAAATACTAACAATATATATACAAGACAATATCGCCTAATTTATCATATTGAGCTGGTTTCTTTTTTTTCAGTCTTACATGAGGGGAGGGGGGAGAGAGGGGTTTGAACCCCTACTCTTTTGGTGAACTCCATAACCTCTTACCATCAGGCCAAGAGATGGAGTTCATATTGCCTAATTTGTCATACTGAGCCGGTTTCGGCAGCTTATTTTACATGAATATTGGTATATAAAACTTCACTCCCACTTGGATTTAATCTTACGAGTGTGCCTAAAATCACACCTCAAGACCAAAGTTCCATCCATTCTTCTCAAATTAAAGCTCTCAACCAAAATGTAACAACCATATCTCCTCCACCCACAATCACTTTCAATTTCTTCTTCTCTTTCAACCCTCTCTTCACTTTCTTCTCCATCAAGCCACCCTCCTTCCTCTCGTAACCATTTCATTTTCTCCATTATTGCTAAGCTCAAACCAACACCCGCCGATCTCCCGTCGCTTCTGGCTACACTTCTGAACCACCAAAACCCACCATGGCTAACTCTGTTCTCCTTCTCTGCTTGCATTCCATAGACCGAACAAAATTCCCTTTGCACGATTTTACTTACTTTTACGACATTTTGTTCATCGTCTTCATTGTCACATGTATGAATCTGTTGCCACCATTGCTCAAGTGTCATTGTATAAAACAATGATTTCCTCATTTGTCGCCTAATTCTGCATTTCTCCCTCACAAATATAAATGGGCAGTACCATGTTCCTACAATAACAGAAGGTGACTTCTTGCTATACATTGGGAAATTGAAACTTGGAAGTCGTGTTCGGAGTGCTGAATCAAGGCCTAGAGCCTCGTTTAGTTTTAATCTGTATGAACGAGAAATACGAAGTTCCCATCCGTTTTTCCTTAAGAATTTTGGTGGAATTGAATCGGTAGCGACGGATTTGGCGAAAAAACTATGCCTGTGGTGGCGATGGATCCTGAATTCCTGATATACGTTTCTGTGATCAAACGGTTTTGGTTTTTCATCGCTTATAACATCATTGAAGAAGCAACATAATTTGGTGTCAAGCTCCCTTGAACTCGTACATGCTAGCCTGTTAGAATAGAAATTAGAAACAGAACCATTAATATATGCAAATTTTGGTCTGTTTTTCGGACAAGACATAGATTCTATGTCCTAAATATGATTTTCTACTCAGGCAGTCTAGTTTCAAGTTCAAGTTTATTGTATAATATGAAGTTTATCGTTTTGAGCTGATTTAATTAGTGAAGTTCTGTAAAAAGGGAAGCTTACCCTTTATTTCTGCCTTTGGCTCGAATAACATAGTAACGATTAGAAGATAGAGGCTGATCAAGAACTGGGATAAACCAGACCCTAGTGACCATTGTTTCTTCAACATCCGAGGAATGAACAACATTCAACATCTTGTCTTGGGGAAAAGGTAGTTTTTCAACAGCTTTTCTCTTACATGCCCCGAAACAGAAGGTGTCTTGCTCTTCTGCATCTTCATCTGTAATCACCAGATAGCCTGAATAAGGACCTTCTGCCGGCGGCTCTTCTTCAAGAGCATTAGGAGATTTTCTGTACAAGGAAAGAGGCCTTGTTACATACATCACTGTCACTTAATAAACACTGCCTCTCTCTTTCACTATGATTTGAGAGAATTCTCAATTCAGGGCCTCAGAGGGTCCTTTTTTATGATTGTTTCCTTATACATTAAGATATAAAAGTTGGTTTGTAACAGACAACTGAATTATTTGATTGATTTAATCAAGTACTGAGAGCACATGGACTTTTTGATCTTCATGATTTTTTGTTTTTTTAATGGTGGTAAGCAAATGGAAAGCAAGAAAGTTTGACAATGGTGACCCTCAACTTTAAAAATTAGCAGGGATAAATTAAAGTTTTGGAAGAGAAGACAAAACAACTTTGCTTTAAAACTTGCTTTGTTATCCACTCTTTTTGGTGCACTTGCTTTTGCTGATGTATTACACATATGCAACTTACAAATATGAAAACAAATAAACTCCTAAATAATAGAATAGCAGCAATGTATAATTTATCGAGAACTGCCCAGAAAAAGATAAAGGAAGAACAATGCTTTGCTTTATTATCTTCTTTATATCATGATTGTTTACATAATGAAAAAAGTGAGACATGACAAGAGCTGGAATATTATTATTATGGATTTACAGTTATCTAACTTGCTTTTCTACAATATTCTTTAAACAATGTTTTCATCATGATCTATTTGAGTCAGGCAACAAGGAAAAACAAAAGAAAAAAATCACCTTAATAAACCCAGATCAAACTAGTTTTCATTGTCATTTTCATGACCCGCCAAAGCGGTAGCATTCAGCTTCAGTAGATAATAACAATTAACAAGGTACTAACATAACATGATTCATGACACCAAGTTTTATATTACTCAGCACAGAGTCAGTTGACAGGAGTAAAGAGTAGATCTAATTAAATTGGTTAGGAGCTAATCAATCAGAGCATTTAGAAAGTAATGAACAAAAACCAGTTTCATATAAAGTGTACGACCAATTGTGCATTTTTATATTTGCCCTTGAAACAATTATCTGCAGAATTCAGGTGCAGCAATAACTTGAATGTTACACCCCGAAGTACAATCCTTTGTTCTGTTTATGAAACAGGATGATCATTATTGTTTACTGGGAGCAATGAATTAGCCTCCACAAGTGTACATGAGCTGATATCAATTTCTATTGATGTCAGAATGAAGAAGAAGCATTCAGAATCATTGATGATTCAAGAGCCTACCTTCAGGGTTATTTTTCAGATCAGAAGAATCTTATTCAATACCTTAAAGATAGTCCAGAAATGATCTCTAATGTCTGACCATGAGCGTTAAATGTTCAACTTAAGAAACCTTTTAATGATTCCCATCATCTCTCCACCAGGAAACCGTCCAAGACATCCCCTTGCTGCTGCAATGTCGTTAAACTCAAAAACTGAATCACCACAAAATGCTTGAACTTGCTTGAATTTCCCCCCTTTTTCTAAACTGCTGTCTTCATTTAAGTCCTCACCTGCCTTAACAGTTGGAAGAGGAAATGGATCAAGGGAAGTTTCCAAAAGAATAGACTCCCCACCAACGGCACCCACAAAATCTTTCAACCGGCACATTGTAAATGGAACTGGTTCAAAACTGTGGTCTCCATATTCAACAGGTGTAGAGTGATCGCCAGTGATACAAAGAAAATATTGGAAATTCCCAGTTGATTCTGCTTGCCAGAGGAGCTTAGCCAGCTGTCCTATAGCCTGATCTACAGCTTCCAATCCTTTTACTTTAAAAACACTTGCCTTATCGTGACCGGCATCATCTATTGCCTACAAGTTTAGAAAATCAATGAATTTCGATTATGTTGGCCAAACAAGGAAAAGAATTTCGATTATGTAAATGACATGGAAAACCTTGTAAGTAGTTTTTCGGAACTCTATAACCATCAGACCTTGTTAATGTCCATAACAAGAACATAAGAGAAATATAAAAACAAAATGAAAGAAAGAAATGGGGAGATTTAAGGAAGAATAGTGGTTCTGACCTAGGAGAAAGCAATCTAAATTATATGATAAGTATTAGAACCATTAAAAGGCGAAAAAGTGATGCATTCATAAGGTCATTACCTTAATGTGAAGAAACCCAAAATCATAGCCATCTGATCTGCCAGGTTTGTGCTCATCCTCCCCTGGCACAAAGACGCCAGGGCAAGATTGTAATGGTGCAGACAGTGCCTTAGCTATGGCAGTTGCTTTTGAAGTCAGAAGTGTGCGATAGTCCCCAGTTGCTCCAGGAGCTTCTAGGATATCAATATCAAGTGATAGGCCCAATCCAGCGATGATCTTAGTGGGAGCCACCATGCAAGGCCACAAGCCATGTTTCTTTTCAAATGGAGGAACCTACAATGTATCAGTAGAAGAGACAAACATTTCAATAGTGCCTTTATTGTTATCTTATTATAAGAGTGGAAGAAGTACACCCAAGTAGCAATATGCAATCATTTTTTCTCCCCAAGTGTTATTTTCTGCATTCAAAGAAGTCAAATGTTTATACATTCAGGAAATTTAAAGATAACACACCTCAATTCGTATACCACAGCCTCTTAAAAGGACGATGTTGGCAACATTCTTCCCTTCTGCTAACCTCTTCGCATTCAAAGGGTGAGAAACAAGAATCTTTGATATCTCCCTGGATAACTCATTGACAACTGCAGCCGTGTGTCTCGCTTCATCAGTATCATCTAAAGCCTTGGCTTCCAAAAGTAAGCGGTTGTCCTTCAACGGGTCAGTTCCTGATATATTTCCACTCAGTCTTGGTCCTTTAACAACAACTCCACATCGGTGTTCAGTTGCATACCTGCAAGACATGGTAAATGACTTAGCATTGAATATTTCACAATAGAAACTTAAAGCTTCAATTTATATAGAGTTCAAAGAGAACAAGACCTTCTTGCAACCATCTAAACTAAGCACTACAACCATTTCTGCTAAGACATTTTCAAGGTACAAAATTGACTACCGAAGTCCGAAGGGAAGTCAATAAATAATCGCCAAAAATAACTGTACCTGACTCTCACTTCATACTCGGGAAAAGATGGGAGCTTCATTCTATCTAGAGCAGCACAGAGGATAGGCCCCTCTTCTTCAAAATGCCTGTCAGCTCTTCTACTTGTAACTATGCCATTTTTCTCATCATATGTTGCGAAATTTGACTGGAGAAAAATAATGGTAACAGGTAATCAGGTACAAATAATACCATCCATGTCTTCTGCAGAAAACATATATGAACTATAATGTATTAACTTTGTGGTGATAAAAGATGAATAAACTCTTTTAAGAAATCCATCCCTCTCCGAGATCATATCTATTGAGGAAAATGGGACTCGGTTTAATAACTTTTAGGGGAAATGAAGATTAAAGAAAGCTTTGCAGAATAGCTGTAGTTCTGTACATAATAAGAAAGTAAAATACAGCTCACAAACAGAAATTCTCTTCATTTATGTCAAGACTGACATCTACATTAAACTTAAAGCTAATATGTTTAAATTCTTGAATCATAATTCAAGTTATTTTATGGTGGATAGTATCAACTTATTTATCAAAATGAGGGTTGCTTCTATGAGCAGATAATCTACCAAGAACTGAAGCTGAGAAATGGAGGGGAATAAGTAGAGAAAAGAGAGGCAAAGCAGGTTACATACCTTGAATGCAATATCTCCAGGTGACATTGCCAAGCCAGCACCCATTGACTCAAATGCACCACGTCCTCGGTAATATACTCTTGGATCATATCCCAAAAGCGAAAGGTGAGCTGTGTCACTTCCACAACCCAAACCTACTTCCACTGGGTCCATGAGGCCATTAACTCCGGCAGATGCTATAGCATCCAAGTTTGGAACATTGGCTGCTTGCAGAGGAGTCTTGTACCCAAACCCGGGTATTGATACATCCCCCAATCCGTCAATTAGCACAAACGCCACTCTTTTCTTTGGCTGCTGCGGACTGCCCATACTTCTCTATATTAACCTTTACACCTTATTCTGTTCGCAAGCGGTGGCAGAAATTAACAAATATTTGAAATTGAAAGTTGAAACTAGCCTACTTCAGTGTGGTAAGTCAAGGAGCTAAATCAGCAAACTACCCTGTTTCTACAGAAAGGAAAGATACTTTTTTTTTGAAGATAGAAAGGAAAGATACTAAATGCTTCAATAGAATGTACTAATAGAGTACTTATTCTATGCACAGGGAAAAAAAAAACTGAAAAATATAAAGGATTGGCCTTGAATTTTGATCAAAGTGATATCATTCTTTTACTCTTGAAGTCAAAAATTATCTGGATTAACTTAATCTATTCGATCAAATCTAAGCAATTATTTTGAACTCAAATTGCAATTATTGCATGTAAGCATTGCTAAATTGAATTCCCTATCTTGTGAAAGATTAGAACATAAATTTATCTTGAATTACTACATATACAGTGAGAATTCATAAATCCGAAGCCAAACTGGGTATTTCTCACATCAAAAGCTAAGATCAAATAAATTCCAACAAAAACTAAGACATGCAAAAACCAACTTGAACCCATCAAAAACTGAATTTTAAAAAAAAAAAAAAAAAAAACACTGAAGGAGCAGGAAAAATCGAAGTACAAAGAGAGAAGAGAATTTGATATTACCTGAACAAATTTACTTCAATGGTGATGAATGGAAGCTTTATTTGAGCTGAAAATTGTTATAAGAAGGAGGAGATATGGGTCTATCTCGAAAGGAATCGCCTAAAGCTAATCTTGCTTTGTTCTATTCATCACTAAAAGATGGGTTTTTTGTGATTTCCCTTTTTATC
>AWUE01016354.1:0-42469 GCA_001974825.2 Corchorus olitorius
GAGAGAATCTAAAAATTTTCTTTTGAAGGTGGCAGGAAAGAAGGCAGATATTATTACGTGTAGCTCTATTGTATGTTTGAGTTGGTTTTAAGGTTTTTGTTTATTTTCCCGTATGAGAGTTATGACGCTTCTGGAAATCTTTGTCCAAAATCCAAAGTCCAACTCCAAAGTCCAAACTCCAAAGTACTTGTTTCGAATTAAATTAATTTTGATTTTGTAAAAAAAAAAAAAGTTGTTTAAAACTATTAACATTATTTTTTTTTTGGTAAAAACAGTTTTTTTTTTCAATTACATTAAAAATTGTACTAACAGTTTACCTACCAAGTGGAATACAAGCTTGATTCTATTTTATTTTTAGTTCTTAAATATTAGCTAACAAATTAGTATCTTTTTTATATTCTTAAAAATTTTTTGGCCAAAATATTCTAAAAATTTAGGAAAAAGTAATTATGATACAAAAAATAACTCCTGATAAATGATAATTACTAATTGTTGCTAGTAATAATTGTATTTTTAATTTTGTTTCAAAAAATTGTATTTTTAATTTAGCAAATTTTTTTCAATAAATAAAGTAGTAATCTAAATATAATTGTCTGGCCAAAAAATCTAATAATGACCCAAGCTCAAGACCCTATTTCCGTACTTGCCTAAACACCATTAGCCAAGGCTCAACTTGGAAAACTTTTTGGACTATTTCTTTCGGCCCAATTCTGACCCACGTATATTATATATACTGAAGGAAAGAGGTATCGAAAGTAGCCCAATCCTTGGAGGTTTATAAGGCAGCCCAAAGTTACAAAGGAAGAGTTGTTTTCTATTTTCCCTTTTCATTTTGGAAAAATAAACAAAGAGTTTCTTTGGTTTGTTATTTATTTCAGCAAATATTTTAGCCTGATGTAAACATACTCTCACTTCCAGCAAACATAGTTAGCCTTAAAATTTCTTAACTCTTTTAAAAAGGAGTAAAATCTTAACTATAAAAAGAAGAAATGGAAAAGGAAAATTAGAAAATTTATGCTAATAGACAATTAAGGCGTGGTAACAAGTTCCTAGTTTCTACCATGACAAGAGTAAATATACGAGTTATCTTTGGAAGTAAGAGTGCAAATGATTCTATTAAACTTGCGAGTTACTCGTACTCCATTTGAAAAAACTCAAGTTTAGCTCATATACAATTAAACTTGAGTTCGAATATCTTAATACTTCATTCAGGTGTTCGTCGAGTCCAATTGAGTGTTAAATATATGATTTAAATTATAAATTAACTATATTATCCATTATCAAGCTCATTTGAGATAAGTTAGAATCAAATAATTGAGTATTGTGTTTTTCAATTGTTTATCGAGCGAGTTCCAATAGCTTGATATCTCAGATCTAGCTTGAGTTGGAAATACTAATCGAATCAAATTTGAGTCAAACTTTAAATAATGAATCTTAGGTGGAATTCAAGTTTACTTGAAGGATTATACAATTACATTCCTATTTTGAAAATGCACATGTTAAACTTTCATATATTTCTAACCTAAAACAAATTAATTTAAATTGAAAATGACATGAGAATATCTTAATTGGTAAAAAAAATGAAAAAAAAAACCACACACACAAAAAAGGGAAGGAACACAAAATTTGACCGAATTTGGAATTTGGTCGTGCAAGAACTTTGAAATAATGAAAAACATGTAATCTGATTGGGAGCAGTCACCATAAGATGTTCCTACCCGCACGTAAACAAACCCAAGAGGCCAAGAGTCAAGAGACAATGTTCAAATTGTCAAAAAAATAAATATTTCCCCTGAAAAAAAAATATAAAATCTAAAGTATTATCCTATTAGCCACACGTTTTATCAGTATCTACGTGGAAGCAAAACAAATCCGTGTGCGCATTACGCACCCCTTCGCCCTTCTCCTCCTTTCAAACAAACATTTCCCAAAAAACTACACAAAAATCTGTTCTTCCTCTTTCTCCAGACCAAACTAAACAAAATAAAGCCTTAATCTTTCACCTAAATTTAGCAAAATTCTTAATAAAGAAAAGTTTTTTTTTTTTCCACTCTCCTTCACTTTGGTCTTTAGATCCTTTATTTTCAATTTCTAGATATTGTAAAAACCCATTCTTTCGGGTCTCTCTTTCAAAAAGCATCAAATCAAGAACCCTAATTAGAAGTCTACTGATCCACTGCCCTCTTTTGGTTCAGTTTCATATCGGTTCAAAGTCCAGCATTTTTTTAGCTTCAAGCTTGAAATTTCTCTCTTTTATCTGAAAAAGAAATTAATTGTGAACATTTTAAGCTTTTGGGTCAGTTTCTTTCATTAATTATCCCCTTTAAAAGAAACCACTTCTGATTTTTCTTATGAATTTTTAGATTCGCTACTTAAATGTCAGTAGAAAGGTCATTTGAAGCCTGGGAAGAGGTCCAACGCCATGGCCAGGACCTTGCCGACAGGCTAGCTCAAGGTTTCACCGGGTTAATTCAATCCCATATGACCCCACCTTCTTTTGCATGGCCAAATCCTCCAAAATCCAAGCTTTTCGACCTTGAATTCCCATCCCAAACCTTTGTCAACAAGGATTTTGGCCTTCCTATTGATAAGTCAGCCCTTTTTGACATCGGCGGTATCGGGAACAGGATTGGGCAGGCCGGGTTGGAGTTTGGGGCCTCTTTAAATGGGTTGGTGCAGCAGTTCTTTAGGAGCTTACCTGTTCCCTTTCGAGCTGAAGAGACTGCGATTGTGTCACTTAGAGGCGATATGAGCGTGAAAGGGCAGAAGGTTGAGGTTGGTGGTAATGATATGGAGGGTTTGGTGGGAATTTCGGATCGTTTGAAGGAGTTTGGCTTTGTGGAAAATGAGGGTGCTTCCGAGGGAGCTGGGGATGAAGAGATTCCAGGGTTTAATTTGAAGTCTGCTGGACTACTAGGGAGACCACAGGTAATCAAAATCGATTCTTTGAAGGTAGATAGGTGATCGATTTCATGAAGATAATAATTTGTGAATAATGCTTGAATAATTAGTGTTTTATGTTTGATTAATTTGGCCAAGACTATTATATAAGATGTGAATTCAACACCATACTAGTAAATTGCCATAACTGATAAGTCTAATATTTAGAACTGGGAAGGGAGTTTTCTATCTTACACAAATACTACATAGGCTGAGGTGCTCTTGGGCACTCTTCTTTGCAACTAAAAGGCTTGGAAGTGATTGAATTTAGTAGCAATTCACCGCTGTAGGATTTTCTCAATATGAATCTGTGCAAACACCTTGAGTGATTGTTTGGAAGACAAGTAGGACTAACTTGCATGTGGCGTGCTGCCATCCACTGGTGGTTCGTTTTTATTTTCTAAGCTCATGATAAAGGCTTTCTTTTTTTACTTTTACAATATAGTAAACGCTCTCTATGGAGGTATACGCAAGGCATCTATTTGGCCTAATGTAAACTGCTTTTATGACTATATTCTGTTTCCTTTTCCGGTTTTCCCCTTAAATGAATAGGATGATGGCAGCTTAGTTGTGTGTTATTCTGTTGTACTTCCGAATTCCATGTGAAAGTTATCAGTAATTTGAATTGGTTGACTGTTATTCTCTTCTTATTCTTAATGTCTATAACTTTTGAATATGGTTACTAATCAATTTTTTCCATGGTTAATCTTGGGTTGGTGCAGGGAATCATTAATATTACCTCAACATATGAGAGTCGAACACGAGATTTAGAAAATTCTTTGGTTGCAAGGGGAGATCTATGGAGAGTAGAGGCATCAAATGCTAGTTCCGCATCAGGGAATGACAACTCCTTATTTCTTGTCCAGCTTGGACCATTACTTTTCGTCCGAGACACAACGCTTCTTTTACCAGTTCATCTGTCAAAGCAACATTTGCTTTGGTATGGTTATGATAGGAAGGTATGATTATAGTCTTAAAATGATCGGTGCTAGCTATAAACTCTTACTTTTAAGAAATAGAAGCACCCAGAGAATGTTATGCGAAACTTAATTCTGCAAACCTTTATGGATCAAAACAGTGGAATTTGGTTTCTGTTAAGTTCCATTAAGTTTTCAGGTCAATTTGGTTACTTTTTAAAATTACTTCTTGCCCAATAAGTCGCACTTAGTAATTTTACATGGTAGTGTGCAGATTGAAACTTGATGGCCAATAGCGTGGCTTTAGCATTATGCTTTAATGTTTCTCAAATTGTTATCTTTTCTTCTTTGTTCTTCTTTCATGATAATTTCTTTGTTTGCAGAATGGATTGCATTCTCTCTGTCCAGCAGTATGGTCAAAGCATCGGAGGTGGCTATTAATGTCAATGCTTTGTCTTAATCCTCTAGCATGTGTAAGTTGGTGGCATTTGAATCTATTTATCCGGTGTTTATGCTTCTTGGCTGATTTTCTAACATTACTCCTCTCTTCTTGCCCATGCTTATTCTCGCTTCTTTTCTATTTTGCAGTCATTTGTAGATTTGCAATTTCCAAATGGTCAGTTGACTTATGTATCTGGTGAGGGGCTGACAACAAGCGCTTTCCTACCTCTTTGTGGGGGCCTTCTTCAGGCCCAAGGGCAATATCCAGGGGAAATGAGATATAGCTTCTCTTGCAAGGTCAGGCCCTGAGCTCTTAATTTCCTACTAGTGGGACAGGCAATAAAGTAGTTATTTAGATTTTAGTTTTAAACAACCTCAGCATAAGGAGTCACTATTCTATTTTGGGGTGCTTTTTATGATTGTTTAATTTTATGGTTTGGTTATTTCTTCAGAATAAGTGGGGAACTCGCATAACACCTATGGTGCAATGGCCTGACAAATCATTTACTCTTGGTCTTTCACAATCCTTGGCTTGGAAGCGATCTGGGCTCATGATGAGGCCATCTATTCAATTAAGGTGAGCTTCCTCATTTGCATTGTTTTGCCCAGGTTTACAGTTTGTAAATGAATGTCTCCTTGCCTACGCTTAGAATTCATGTTGAGAGATGTTTTGTTATGTTTCCTACTCTGTATTTGAAGTGCTTCATCAACCCTTCTTATAGTTGCATAATTCTTTGGAAATAGATCTGAATTCTCTTATGTCTATAGAAATGTCAGATATAATCCATATTGTGTGCATACTGCTTGGTATTAACTAGTTACTTGTGTCATTAATGATCAGCTTGTGCCCAACGTTTGGTGGAAGTAATCCGGGGTTACGGGCAGAAGCTATTCACACAGTGAAGGAGAATCTTAATCTGATTTGTGGCTGTGCTTTAGTGGCACATCCTTCAGCATTTGCATCAGTATCAGTAAGTTATCAAAGTGCAATTATTCTTTCAAAGCTCATTTCATCTGTAGAATTTGTTTGTTAGATTTGCAAATTTGTAGATGCATATATTAGACTTTCATCTCTATCCTCAATCAAGTACTTGGTTGCTGAAACTTTGGGAGTTTTTTGGCTCATGATTCTTTCTATATATTAATCATGTAGTTTGGGCGCTCCAAGTGGAATGGAAATGTTGGAAAGTCAGGAGTTGTAGTAAGAGTTGACACCCCTCTTTCCAGTGTTGGCCGTCCATCCTTCTCCGTTCAGATAAACAATGTTATTGAGTTTTGATTGTTCCATGTCCAAAGCCTGCAGTTGGAAGTGTATATAGTCTCGTGCACATAATCAGACGACATCACATGTGAATAGTACCTTTGTTCATTGTATTAATCTCTGATCAAAGTTTGGAGATACATTGTCTTTTATACACACCTTTTTTAGATTTATATTTTACTACTTATTTGTTCCCTGATTGAAGTTTTCAAAGTCATCAGGTCAAATTTTGGATTATGTTTCTTCTTTTTTTCTTTCTTTTTGGTTTTAAGTGTACCATATAGCCTGAGTAATAATAATGCATAAGACCAGTTCTGAAGTCTTATTTTGTCCATCAGCTCTCCAAATTATTTTGCAATTTTTGTGGTGCTCTCCAAAAGTAGCCAAAGTTTTACTTCTTAAGGTGGTTGCCCTTGTAATATTCTGTCTTCCAAGTTTTATGCTCAAAAGATTCCACACTTTCTAATCTCATCTGCTGCTTTTAATTGTGAAAGTGGGATAATTTGGAAATACAACCATAAAACCGAAATGATTCTAACTTTTTTGAGGAATAATTCAATCAATGAAATTTCATAATTCTTTTGAGCTATTATTCGATATATATTCACCTAGGTGATGACAATGTAAAAGTCCAATCAAGCAGAGAAATTTGGCTTGAGCTCTGCACGCTTGGTTTGTGTGCCAGAACATATAGGCAAGCGCATGATCATGAATTCATGATTCACCATCTCCAAGTCCCTTGGTTAATCTTGTATTGCTGGACCAGCTTTTTGAAAAGTGTGTTCTGCTGCATTTTATCCTGAGACTCTTCTTCACCTGCAAATATATATTATTAATCAAGGATAAACCAATCACAACCGTCAGAAAAAAAAAGATCAAAGCTTTCCCATTGGTTAGTTAACCAACAAATTGGACATGTCCAACAATTTTGCATCCCAAGGAAATATCATTCAAATATCATTGCAACCTTGTCATCATTTCTCTCCTATATAATAATTGAAGATACCATTGGCCCCTAGTTTCCCCCAAGACTTGTTTATTGTTTGCTTCTTTTCTAGTCCCCTAGTGAACCTTTGATCCAGGTGCCATTTTTTTCTCAAAACCATTGCCATGGATGAACAGAAAGTTCATAATGACGTTGGCAATGGTGATGAAGGGTTGTTTCTGTATCGCGATTACAGAAACAATGGGAATTCAGAGAGTCTATCTGATGCTTTGAAATGTTGTTTGATCAAGTTCTTGGTAGATGGAACTGATATGATGTTGAAGGATGCAAAATCAAGGAAATCCAACCCTGTTTCAAATGGCCTGGGGGATTTAGATAGTTCTCAGAATCGTCAGATTAATGAGGAGTCTAGTTTCAAAGATGAACAGGAGACATGGAATCGTGAGTATGTCAATGTCTCAAACGTGGTAAATTCATCTCTAGGGGGCTATAGTCAATTCCTCTTGGATTTTCTCGGTTTCTTTGCAGTTCTTCTGATAAAAATTGTCGGGTTTCAGTTTAATCTTCTAGTTAGTATTTTCACATTCCCAATCTGGTTTTTGTACTTTGCTCTCATGTCTGTCATGTTTCCATTACAAGCCGTAAGGAAAATTAGAGGGTATTTACGGAGAAAATTATTCAGAATGTGGAATGATACAGTCAAAGTGAAAGCAAAGAAATCGATGGGGAATTTAGGACTAAGATTTGGGTATGCCTTGTTTTGGTCATCCTATGTTTGTTTCATGCTTGTCGGGTTACTAGTGTCAGGATTTCTTGTCGGGGGTTTCATGATGCGGTTCCTGCTCGAAAAGCCAATCCAAACAACAGAAACCTTAAATTTCGATTACACTAAACCAAGCCCTGTTGCTTTCGTGCCATTAATTTCTTCCAGCCTCATTCCTGAAAATGATATCATCTCCAGCAAGGAAATAGTTCCACGTGTCATCCCTTATAATCATAAGTTGCAGGTCACTGTTTCCTTGACAATGCCCGAATCTGACTATAACAGGAAACTTGGAGTCTTTCAGGTACTTGAATTTCATGTTTCTTAATTCTTACTTACCATGTTTTTACAAGCTTTTGATTTCCTGTTTATGACAATGTCAGGTGAAAGTTGAGTTCCTGTCTGCCAATGGCAAAGTTACTTCTAGTTCAAGGAATCCATGTATGCTGCAATTTAAGAGCCAAATTCTCCGTTTTGCTGAAACCATCATCAAGAGCATTCCTCTAATTACTGGCCAACAATCAGAATCTCAAGTTCTGAACATAAAAATGGATGAATTTACTGAAGGACTTGAGCCTACTGCATTCTTGAAAGTGACACTTGAACAACGAGCTGAATTCCAACCCGGTGCCGGCATCCCTGAGATATATGCTGCATCTTTAGCACTTGAATCTGAGCTGCCTCATTTGAAAAGGGTGATTTGGGATTGGAGAAGGACCATTTTTGTTTGTACCAGCATAATGTGGTTCCTTATGGAGTTGATGGCAATTTTGCTCTTTTGCAGACCCATGATTATCCCTAGAGGGAGGCCTAGGATTAATGTTTATGGTGAAAATATTTCTCCATCAAACTTCATTTCTTGGTATAAAAGTAAAAGTGGTTAGGGTTTTAGCTCCAAAGGATTTGCTTTGGGAGATGAAAGTTTGGAAATAACTGCACTGAAAATCTCAAATATTTAGCTTTATATTTCATTAGTTAGCTCTTTGTGAACCAATAACATTTCAATGTAACCAAGAATGTTTGACATAAATAAGAAATAACTTGACATCCAAATCTTCAAAGTTTTAGGTTTACCCCCATTTTATGGTACTTGAACCTGCTCAGATTTAATGTTACCAAAACTTTATGCCTCAATTATTTTCAGCACATCTATATATTTCTTTGCTCCAATTTCTTTCTTTATGTATCCAAGCTTTGAAATAAAACAAAGAAAGCATAATTTAATTTTGTTTTTTTTTTTCATTTTGAAATATATCAATATAGTTTTTCAATGTAAGAAAACTATTTATATATAGACCCTGCAGCTCATCTAATGATCCCAATTAGTTGGTTGAAGCAATTTTTTCAAGATAAAATATCACTATTTATAAATTCTATTATACATATATCCAATTGAATTTAAGTTTAAATAATATAATTAATAAATTATTTTTTATTTATCAACTAATACGATAACAATTTTATTCTTAGGCGAGAGAAAAACAAATTTTGTTGTTTCAATTTTCAGTAGGAAGAAAAATTTAGGAGCTACTAGTAAATAAAAATAAGCTTGAGTTTCGCACTTCAAAAAAAAAACCATTTTGGGCCAATGGTTGCCCAAATGTTTGGGCCAACGGAAGCCCATGTTTTTGAAGCGTGAAAATGTGGTGGGTTTTTCCGCATTAAACCCAGAAATTTGAATTTGGAGCTGATAATTTTCAGGAGCCTTTAAAGAAAAAAAAAAAAGAATAAAACCGCTCATTTCCTCTCTTCAACTACAGCTCTGCAATCTGCATTCAATTCTTTGTTTCCAATGGCGTCGCAGATTCTAACAGAGTATGAATGTAAAAGACTTGAAAACATAAAGAGAAACCAGGAAATGATGGCCGCCCTCAAGATTCAGTCCAAAGCCGCGTCTCTCTCTGACATTACCAATCGGCAAAGGTAAACTCCATCTTCGTTTTCATCTTAATCTGAGGAAATGTTTTATATTGTGTTTTTAAATATGATTCCATCGCAGGGTTAAAACTGTGGAAGTAAATTCAGTGAAGAAACCCAAGATTGAGGCCTCAGTTGTAATCCGACAATCATTGAGAACAAGAGGTATGCCACCCGATTCAAAGGGTTTAGGTGATAATATTTGTGAAAATTCTGATAAAATTCCCAAATCTGAGAAACAAAGGCCACGTACTTTGCCTTTGGGTTCTCTTAGTATGAGTGATGCTTTTTGTGGAGATAACATGGAGTCTAATAAATTGCTGATTGAGACTGTTTTGAGTGTTAAGGGGATGGTTCAAATTGAGAATTTGGATGGTTCAGTTGGGATTGAGAAGAGTGATACATGGCTGGAATCAATGGATTTGAAACCAGAGGATGTAGCACGGGTTCTTCCTACTCCTAGACAGGCTACGCTGGTTAAGTTTTTCCCGTGCAGCAATATGAGGATGATTGCAGCAGGGAACACATATGGGAACATTGCATTTTGGAATGTGGACTGTGACAGTGAAAATGGAGATGGGAATTATCTGTATCGCCCCCATGAAGCTCTGATATCTGGTATTTCGATTCAGCAACACTCAATGTCAAAGGTACATTTGGTTTCAATATTTGTGTACTACCCTTACTTAGTGTTTACTTCCATGAATTTTGAAGATGCAGTATTTATGATTTCAGGTTTACAGTTTGTTAGAGGTAGTCAGCATTTTCTTTATATTTGTTGCATTTGAGTGCAGATCTTTACCAGCTGCTATGATGGTTTTCTTCGAGTGATGGATGCTGAGAAGGAAGTATTTGATCTGCTGCATAACAGTGATGATACTATCTTTTGCCTCTCTCAACAGGCTAGTAATTTGAGAAGCTTATATTTTGGTGAGGGCCTTGGAGTAGTGAACATGTTGGATATTCGGACAAGGAAGTGCAGCGAAAGTTGGCACTTGCATGAAGACAGGATTAGTACCATAGATTTCAACCCGCAGAATCCCAACATTATGGCTACAAGTTCGTCAGATGGAACTGCCTGCATTTGGGATTTAAGGAGAATGAGTAAAAATAAACCCCCAACCCTGAAGACAGTGAGTCATAGTAGGGTCGTTACTGCTGCTTACTTTTCACCCTCTGGAAACTCTCTTGCAACAACTAGGTATGAACTTTTCTGTGAACTTAAACTTATTCTTTTCCCCTTCATTTCAAGGCAAATATGTTGATATTCATACTTCTTTCTACTTTTGTGTATCCTAAACTAGGTATTCATACTTCTTTTATGTGAACAATGAGTGATTAGCTGTTAACTGATGGTTTTGGTTTCAAATATACCTGCAAATTTTATTATCAAATGCAACTTAAGGAATCTGCCTTGTAGGACAAGCTTTATAAAATGTCTAATTAAGATTAATTTGAATGAATGTCCTTTATTCTGTGTTGAGGCATAACTTCTATTGCTATGAACTCATACGTTTAAGAATATGGTTCTGGCCTTTTTAATTGCTAAATTTGGTGATTCTGTTTTTCTGGTTGATCATAGTGTCTTCTAGAATGAACTCAATGCATGTTAATTGGATCCTAGTCTCTGATGTTTTCTCTTTTCATGTAGTTACGACGAGAAGGTTGGTATAATAAGTGGAATTAATTATGACGATATCTCTATGATCTGCCATAACAATCTGACATCGCGGGTCACTTCTTTCAGGTAGGCTTTTGCCAGTATGTAATGTGCCTACTTAAGTATTTTCTTCTGAAATAATCCTCATGATGATGTTCTATGTTGTATCTGATGACACTGATGGTCTGGAATACATATAATTTAACCCCTTTCTAGAGCAATTGACACATTGTCTTCTTCTGTATGCAGAGCAATATGGGGGTGGGATGATTCATACATCTTCATTGGCAACAAGAAAAAAGGCGTCGATGTCATCTCTTCTTCCCAAAGAAAAATAGTTAAGACTTTAAAGAGTCCAAACATGTCTGCAACTCCCTGCAGATTTGATGCACACCCTCACCAAGTTGGGGTGTTAGCAGCAGTCACAGTTGGAGGTCAAGTTTATGTGTGGAAACCATGTTAGAAACGCCTACTTCTGATGAATGAGTGCTTACATTTGTTAACTAATCATGTATGATTTTGGGATATGGTCTGTCTCAGAATTGAATTATTCTCATTTTGGGATATGGTCTGTCTCAGATTTTGGAATATGGAATATGGTCTGTCACAGAATTATTCTCATTGTTCATGTCTTTACATCTCATGTTGCTCTGGCGAAATGGGGATGATGATTGTTCCAAATGCCCCTTGCCCAATGCCCAAATATTAGGAAATATAGCAGATTGTATTATTTTGGGTTTTACACTCGGACAACAGATGAAATATGCCATATATCAAGATGATCAATCAGAATAATTTCAGAATGCAATACCTAGAAGCGGTACTTAAAAATTCCTTACTCCTTAGACATAAAATCAAAGATTTCATCCTCCAAAAATCTTATCAGATTAAAGCAATCTTTTCAAGATTAAATATCACTATTTATAGATTCTATTATACATATATCTAATTAGATTTAATAAATAATTATTAATCAATTATATCAACTAAATCAAACGATAATATTTTTTTTTCTTAGGCGAGAGACAAACACAAATTTTATTTCAATTGAAAAAAAATACATAGATAATAATAGAAGCTAGTGGATTAGCTTGAGTGCGCACTTCAAATAAAGCCCAAATTCTTTTTGTCCAATGGAAACCCATGTTTTTGGGGCAATAAATGCCGAAGTTTTTGGGCCAACGGAAGCCCAAAATTGAAGCGCTCTACTCATCATTGATCATTGTATTTTGTTCCACAACAAAAGAAAAAATATGGAGTTTTTTTTTTTTTTTTTTTTTTTTTTTTTTTTTTAGTAAAGCCTTAAACCCAGAAATTTGAGCTGATATTTTTTTGGTGTGCTAATTCATATCAGACTTATACCGAGTAAAGGAAGGAGGAGCTGAGTAGGAGGAGAAAGAAAGTAGCAACTCTAAATCTAAAGTTCTGGTAAAGCTTCTGTTTTCTCTTTTTTCTTTCTAAACTTTCCATTCTTTTTCGTTTTAGTTCAACTGTTAAGAATTTGGGTTTTTCTTTTTATATCTTGTTTAATCAGTTAGTTTTGTATTTTGAACTTTTGGTTCGTTTTCTATCTGGGTTCATGTAGATTGAATTTGACTGGTTCAGTTTTATTGTCCATATAAATGGGTTTTGTTTCTATCATTCTATGGAATCTCTTATAAATGTAAAGATAATTCTTTCAGGGCGTTTATTTGGTAGTTTAGTAAGTTACTTACTGTTGCCTTTTTTTGAATTTTTGTATTGAGAGAATAAACTGAAGCTAAAGAGAGAATCTTATTAATCTAATGGAGGTAATTTGAGGTAATTTAATGTCACTTTGCTGTCAATATGGTGAAATGGTTTGTATGTATGCTAGCAGTGGCAACCATTTAGGGTTAGGTTAGTGCCAAAAATGAATGATGTTTGGTTGGAAGGACTGACATTGGGAGGAAAGAGAAAAGGTGAGGAAGAAAAGGAAGGGAATTTGCTTTTGAATCCTTATGTTTGGTATGGGAGATAGCACATGGAAGGAAAGAAAGAGTTGAATACCCAAGTTGTTAGTTTAATGATTGCTTTCATTCTACTTGCTTTCTATTTATTGAAGTATTAGATTGTGAGGAATTGAAAAGGTTTCTAGAATCTAGATCCATTTTGTCTTTGATTTTCCCTTGGAAAACAGTGTTCATGTTTTTCCCTTGGATTTTGACATAATGTTTGCTTTTCTCTGGTTTCCCTTTATACACAGATAAATGCTCCAGACGCTACATACACCATCATCCTTATGGAATCCATCACAGAGGGGTGAGTCAATTATCATTTTCTTTAATTTGTTCATTGGTTTTTCAAAGAACGCACATGTGGTGCCACACTTTTGGCTCCGAGATGGAGGAGCTAACTTCATTGCTGGTACAGAGTTACATAAATCCAATGCAAATAAACACTACAAAACATATCCCAAAAGGAGAATAGAATGATTTATTTATTGCTATGCTCCATTCTGTAGGTGCCTGTTTAGAGATCATGGAATGTAAGACTGCTCAGTTATCATCCCTGAGTCAGTGTCCTCTTTACTTGAAGGTGACTTTCTTTCTGGCAATACCATTTTCTTTTCTTGTTTGGTTTTCTGAATGTGATTTTGAAAGTGATTTTACTGCTTGTGAGGGTAGAAAACTATTTGTTTATTCCTATATTTTGGAGGAGCACTTTTGAACTCCTAGTAGGTATGATCTCCAATAACCAAGTTAGTGGCATACATATTAGTCAACTAAATGCAGGGGCACTCCGCTTCCTTGCTTATGACATTATGAAGTTCTTTGCTTCCCTTAGATGAGATATATGCATTCTATTGACAATACTTAAATCAATAGTGATAAGCAAGTATTCTTGAGGATGGTTGAAGGGTAGGGATTAGTCTTAGGCATGTTATGATTGTTTTGTCATTAACGGCAGTGTTCAAGTGGAGTAGTCGTTCTCTGTACTTACACTTGGATATTATTCTTTCTACTTGCAGTTTGAGAAAAAATGGGTTCAGAAAGGTAGGGCAATAGTTTCAGGAACTTTCCCCTATGCCTGTCACAGGCCCAGAGAGTTCTCTGCTGTCAAGAAAAGAGGGTTTAATCACAGGCCCAGAGAGTTCTCTGCTGTCAAGAAAAGAGGGTTTAATCACAGGCCCAAAGAGTTCTCTGCTGGCAAGAAACAAGGGGTATATCCTCAAAATGTAGATCTTCCAGCTGAACTGCCTAAGAAAGAAAAGAAACCTTATCCCATTCCCTTTGAGGAGATCAAGAGAGCTGCACGGAAGGATAAGAAACTTGCTGAGAGGGGTATAGAGAAGCCGCTTGAGCCTCCAAAAAATGGATTAGTTGCTCCAGATCTTATTCCTGTCGCACATGAAGTTCTAGATGCATGGAAGCTTTTGATTAAAGGTCTTGCACAGCTTTTGCATGTCATTCCTGTTTATGGTTGCAGGTATGTTGACTGTTGTATTATGGTTTTCAGTTCTGATTTTGTTGTTTCCTTTAGAGCTCTGCATGAATTATTATAGACGTAATGCCTGCATCTTTTTTATATTCATTTGTTTGCAGTGAATGCTCTGAAGTTCATGTGGCTCATAGTGGTCATTGTATTAAGGAGTGCAGAGGTCCAACCGGCCGAGCGCGTCGTGGTATGCACTCATGGGTCAAGGGTTCGATTAATGACATACTTGTTCCGATAGAGTCCTATCACCTTTATGATCCATTTGGCCGGCGTGTCAGGCACGAGACCCGGTTTGACTATGACAGGATTCCAGCTGTTGTGGAGCTATGCATCCAAGCTGGTGTGGACATACCAGAGTACCCTTCACGACGAAGAACTGAACCAATCAGAGTGTTAGGAAAGAAAGTAATCTATCGTGGTGGATACGTTGAGGAGCCTAAGCCATGGCGAACAGTGGATCCATCCTCATCCTCAATTGTTGATTTCGACACTTTTGGAGCTTGTGGGCGATATCCACCTCCTCCACTGGAAGATGTACCCAGGATTGCACAGGAGACGATGAATGCATATGAGTTTGTTCAATGGGGTGTTACGAAGTTGATGAGGAAGTACACTGTAAAGGCGTGTGGATATTGCTCAGAAGTCCATGTAGGGCCTTGGGGTCACAATGCCAAACTCTGTGGAGCATTTAAGCATCAGTGGAGAGATGGGAAGCATGGTTGGCAGGATGCCACAGTTGCTGAAGTGCTCCCACCAAACTATGTTTGGCATGTTCGAGACCCAAAGGGACCTCCCTTGAGGAGTGCATTAATGAGATTCTATGGCAAGGCTCCAGCTGTGGTTGAAGTTTGTATGCAAGCTGGGGCTCGAATTCCTGACAGATACAAGCCGATGATGAGGCTTGACATCATAATCCCTGATGATGATGAGGCCGAATTAGTTGCATAATAGGATCTTCCAATTTATTGACAACCCATTTTTCTGCTGATCTCTGTTTTATTTGTTAGTCTTACTGTAATGTAACTAGCCAGAGAGTGGAGAAACCATAATGAGTGCTCCATTTTTCTGCTGATGTATATATATATGTAAAAGGTGTACTTGATCCCTTCATAAAAGCCATTCAATATTAAAATCCAACATTTCAAACCATCTACTCTGCAATCTCACTATTATTTGCATGCTACAAGCTATTTATTTATCTTACACCAATATATTAAACGAAATATAACAGACAAGAAAATAGCATTGAGAATGAGAAAAGAAAATAATACAAAGTTATTTGAATCACTGTTTGCTTCAGCCTTTCGGTGCAGCCATCCATCTCTTAAATGGATTGGAGAAGTTCTAAGTGATTTTTGATTCTCACCCACCCCCGCCACAACCTCCACCTCCGCAACCACCACCTCCACAACCACAACCACAACCACAACCACCACCTCCACAATTACAACCACCACCTATAATATCGCCACAGGCACGGGCGAATTTGACCTCAAGGTCACGGCTGCCTCCTTCACCTCCTTCATTGTTGGGATTTTCTTTAGGGGAATCAACACGGGCAAATATGATCATTGATATAATTGATAGGAAAACAGCAACGATTATACAATGCAAAACAAGACCCCCATAGCTCCACAGCTGAAAGCCAACATCAACTTGAGCCATAAAGATAAACGATCTCTAGCCATATACCTTGTTTGCTCCATTCGTCTTATCTCACATCTGTTATTAGTTCTCCATGAAAGAATCTGCCTTACGACATTTGCAATGAAATCTTCTTAGTGCAGGAATAAAGCAATAATCAGTTTTATTTCAAGTTACAACTTAATAAGACATTGTATTTTTCTTTCAATCATTTTTTTTATTCAAAAGTTTGTTTTATTTGATCGTTCAAATCAGGAAAGAGCATCTTTAAACCCATTCATATATATATTAATTGGGCAAAGGCCGGCAAGTGTAATGAAAAAAATTATATACTCCATAAGCTAGAAATTAATATATCGATCTTTAAAAAATTGTGATCGATTTTTTATTGAAAAAATTTAAGTAATTGGATGACATTAATTACATGGAAATCAAAGCCTCATTATTTTCCACTCAATTTCATTCATGGCTACTAGAAATAGAGCTCTGTCTCTAGTTACCGCTGCCATTCTTCTTCTTCCTATATGTCATACAGTACATATTCTTGAGACTTGTGGGTTTGATTCAATATATCAGCTGGGAGATTCAGTATCCGATACCGGCAATTTGATCAGAGAAAACCCTTCATCAGTCTATGCTAAGCTTCCCTATGGCGAAACATACTTCAATAATGCCACTGGTAGATGCTCAAATGGTTTGATCATGATTGACTATTTTGGTATGCAAAATTCTATTTATCAAGTTTGCTTCAATTGCTCTACTTGTTTCATTTGAATTTGATTAAAAACTAAAAAGAAACTCGAATTTGATCTATATATTTTTTACTTTTGACAAACAGCAAGATCCGCTGGACTTCCCTTCCTTGATGCCTACTTGAATGAAAATGCTAGCCATGGTAGCGGTGTGGATTTTGCAGTTGCTGGAGCCACTGCCTTGTCTGTGGAAATTCTATCAGAAAGGTATAATATTATAGCACCTATCACAAACACTTCTCTTTCTGTACAACTTGATTGGATGGCTACCCATTTCAATTCAACATGCCATAATCACGAAGGTGAAAATCATCTCTTCCCCTATTGCAATTGGCTTGAAATTCTATATGGCATAATGCCCATTTCCCCCCTAAAGTTTCACAAAATGGACATTTTCCCCCTAAACTTTTAAATTTCAGCCCTAAAACTATCAAAATCGGGATAATTTCCCCCCAAAAAATGTTGATGTGTCACGTCATTCCACATCAGCATTTTTGATGACCAGAGGAAAATTGTTCTGATTTTGATAGTTTAGAGTGAAAGTTCCAAATTAAAAATTCAAGGGGGAAAATATTTATATTGTAAAAGTTTAGGGAGGAAAATGGTCATTAAGCTGCCAATTCTATGATAATGAACTTTTTGAACATAAATTTACTTGGGGGAATAGATTGCTTGAAGAAACATGAAACAGCTCTCTTCATGGTGGGGGAGATTGGTGCGAATGATTATCACTTTGCCTTGTTTGAAGGCAAGAAATATGAAGAGATTAAAGCTATGGTGCCTGATGTTGTCCAAGCCATAAAAGATGCCATTAAGGCAAGTTTTCTTCGTAAAATAACTTGGATTTTGACAGTAGTTATATTTAGCAACGTATTGAGATTCCATAATTGACACAGAGAGTCATTGGTTACGGTGCCAGACGATTGGTCGTACCAGGAAACTTCCCGACAGGTTGTTTGCCGATGTTTCTGACATTTTTCCAGACCAACGATACATCTGCTTATGACAACTTTCACTGCCTGAAGGATTTGAATAACTTGTCAATTTATCACAACACTCATCTCAAAAAAGCTCTTGAAACGTTGAGAAAAGAACATCCCAATGTGATTATAGTCTATGGTGACATCTACGAAGCATACAACTGGATCTTAAGCGATGCCAAAATACTTGGTAATTACTAATTAACCTCAAATCCTATATATGTGTAAATAAATTTACTCTTAATATATACTTTTGAGTTCATGCTGTCACAGTTTTTCTTTTTCCTGTTTTGTTTGAATGTATAAACAGGTTTCGATGCCGAATCGATACAAAGAGCTTGTTGTGGAATCGGAGGGGATTACAATTTCAACATTACGAAGATGTGTGGAGTTAGCGGAGTACCAGTTTGTTCAAATCCTGATAAAAGTCTCAGTTGGGATGGTGCTCATTTGACCCAACAGGCTTACAAATTCATGGCAAGATGGCTCATCTATGACATCTATCCCAAGCTTCAATGTCAATAATTTTCAAGAGAGTAATATTTTTTTTGAGAATCTTAGAGAGAGTAATGAATAACATGCGATGTCAATATCTAAACAAACTGCAAAAATACATCATATTTATAAAATGTGGTTAAAGAAGATTGAATTAATCATTAATCTCATGTAAGAAGTACATACAGGTACTCTAATGAATGTCAAGAACCATGTATGTACAATTAATATTTGTTGATTTGCATAGTAACTACAAACAGTGATATTCCTTTAATTAATGGTCATTAAACTAGATGTCACCTTAAAATAGATGCCAAAAGCTGCTAACAATGTGTTGAAACTCAGGATAACACCCTTGATATTGAGCTGATTCATGAGCAGCAGATTAGCTAATCGCAGCAACAATCTTCCGGAGCGCATATTAAATTTCTGAACCTCCTCAAAAGAAAACTATAGATAAACTTAGGCCCGAAGAATTTTAACTTCCAACTACAATAAATTCAATCCTATCTCTTGGCTCTTTTAAGTCTTGATATCTTCACCTTCAGCAAACCAGAGCAATGAATCTCTTTGTATGTAGTGGAATATTCACTTCATTGCACAAAGAACTTCAATGGTGAAGCAACAAGGTCATGACAGGATCAACCAACTTTCATAGTAGCACTACAGCACGAGGGAATCAAGAAGTTTAGATGCACTGGACAATTTATCGTCCTGGTAGACCTTAGAAATTGCTATCAGCCATGTACCCTGATCAATAGCATTCCCCTTCGCTAGAATATTTAAAACCAACAGTAACAACTTCATCTTCCCTTTCTGACACAACCCGGCAACAAGATTATGCGTACTTGCAGAAAACGGTACATAGCCCTTGAAAATCATCTCATCCAAAATGAGCGTTGCTTCCTTGAATTGCCCACCGCCACAAAGCCCATCAAAAAGCAACCTATAGGACACAACATCAGGTTTACACCCCTGCCTTGGCATATCTTCAAACAAATCCTTAGCTTCACTCCACTTCCCTTCTCTGCACAACCTCCCAATTAACGTATTATAAGTAAAAACATCTCGCTTACACCCTTTCTCCGCCATGTTTTCAAGAATTCTGTAAGCTTTGTCAAAATCCTTCACCTTGCAAAACCCATTAATCATCACATTATAAGTGACGGTATCCGGTGCACACCCATGTAAATCCATTTCCTCAAACAATGCAACAGCATCCTCCTGTCTACCAACCTTAAAATGTGTATTGATCAAAGAAGAATATACAGTTGAATCCAATTTCATATTGTTCCCAACCATTTCCTCCTTCAGCATAAGTGCTAAAGTCAACTCACCGATTTTGCATAGCCCTTTAATCATCATTTTGTAAGTTTTTGCAGCTGGCAAGAACCCATAAAGCCTAACCATATCCGTCTTCAACTTAAATGCTTCATTTACCTTCAAACCCAAACAAAGCCCCCGCATCAACGTCCCAAAGGTTAGCGCATTGGGTTTCACACCTTTACTACGCATCTCATCAAACAGTTTCCTAGCATTATCCAAACACCCACTCTCACAGCACGCTTTAATCAATATATTATAAGTACAAGCATCCGGGCGGGCATATTTTTCCATACTTAAATATACTTCCTTCATTTCATCAAACTTTTCGCTTTTAAAAAGTGAATTCAACAATGAATTAAAAGACCTTACAGTCCTTTGGCATCGATACTGAGGTATTTCATCGAACAATTGCAGTGCACGTTCGTGCAAACGTGCGCGACCATAAAACTTCAAGACATTACAGAAGATGATCTCCTCCGGGACTACACGGGTATCCTGTTTGAGTTGTTGAAGAACTTCCTCCATTTGATCAAACTTTTTGGCCTTGCCAAGCTTGGTGATGATGAGGTCATAGCAACGTGGGGAGTAGCGAAAGGCTTTGCCTGAAAGTTTGAGGTCAGGAATTGGGTTTTTGAAAAGGTTATAAGCGACGATCGGGTCTTTCTCTTTGCGAAAAAGAGAGGATAACCTAAACGAAGAGATGGGTTTCGGAGTATTCATGTTTTCGATTTTGAGTTTCGGTTTTGGAGTTTTCATGTTTCCGATTTTGAATTTTGGATTATAAGCGAACTGGCAGCAGTATTTAACGGAAATATGAAAGGTTTGTTTGGCACCAATATTTCTGTTAAAATTACCACTAAACAAATTCCCACTTGATTATGTGGCCAAAAAAAAAAATCCCCACTTGATTAATGATTTATACACAATATTACCAAACAAAAAATATATCTTTGATTGAAAAATAGTACTTGGTAATTTTCAATCTATAGTTCTTTTGCAATAAAATGAAATTATAAATTGTAACTAAAAAAAAAAAAACAAAGCCATTATAATTAGTCTCCTCACACTCATAAGCTTAGTCAATACAAGATTATTATTTAATTACATGAACAATAATACTAAACTCTAATTTAATTTTGAAAATATGGTAAAGCTAAAAGATCAATAAAGAGCTAAGAATTTTACATTTTTTTAATATAATATGCATTCATGACTTATGACTCATGAGTGAGTACTATAGTAGTAGTATGGACTTAATAATAATCACTTAATTAACTGATAATATGTAGGGAAAGTATTTCTTTTGCAATAAATTGAAATTCTAGCTTGTAACTAGAATAAGCAAATAGAATTATGTGTCACATATGAAAAAATCAATTTGATAATTAGTAGGTAATTAAAAGTTTGAGTAATATAGAGAGGGGTTTTAATGATATTTGCACTTCTTGTTCTTCAAAATTTTATATTTTTTATTCAAATGATCACATTAAAATTCGATTAATTTAGAGTTGAATCAATTAAACTAAGGGTAATTATTTGATACACCGACAATGTAAATTTTGAACTTCACAAGCGAGTTATGGAGTTGACACATGTCCATTTTTTTTAATTAATTGAGTTTTAAATATTTCAATCTAGTTCATAGGAGACATATGTCACATTTCAGGACCTGCTTGTGTAGTCTGCTAAACTCCACTGACGGTGTATTGTATAATTTGCTTTAAACTAAAAACTAAAAAAGTGAGACGAATACTTGTTTAGATTAAGGTTCTGTTTGTTAAATTAAGTACTGAAAATTTAAGTATTGAATCTTTATGGCTACTGAATTTAATACTGAATTTGTGGTGAAAACACTGTTTGATAAGTTACTTAATTTGAAATGTAAGAAAAATATTTTTGTTGATATTTTTGTATGAAAATATTTCAAAAATACATTGGTAACAATTAAAAAAGGAAAGAATTATTGATAAAAGGAAAGAACATAACATTAATGTTTGAATCTTTCCATAAATAATATTGTTGAATAGAAAAAGTAACCTTGACCTACTTTTTATTTCCAATGCTTTTTCATTGAAAATTTTAAATTAAGTGATTTTCTAACCTTAATTATCAAACGCATTGAAAAAAATTAAAGTATTGAAAATTCAATGATTTATCAAACAGCCCCTTAACCCACCCCAACTTATATATGTAAATGCTTTGGGCTATTTACCCAAAAGTTAATGTGAGTGATATATGTAAATGCTTTGGGCTATTTACCCAAAAGTTAATGTTTTGGGCTCATTTTCCTTAACCCACCCCAACTTATACCATGAGCCCATCAAAGAAAAGGCCTAATTAGCACCCAAAAGGAAGAAAACTAGAAAAAGGAGCAAAATGGCAAAAAGCAACTATCAAAGTTCACAAACTAAGACCAGAAAGTAAGGGAAGAGGGAATCTAATTTAAGTTTATTACAGACAAAAGAGGAAAAACAGAAAGAAAGAAAAGAATGTTACAGCTTTGGATATTTAATGAACCGTTTGTTGCAGTACAATTGTCTAAAGCAAAAATCTCTGAGAATGAAGAGTACTTTACCAGAAAAACAAAAATCCTGTCTCCTGGAAAATTCCTTCTGTGGCTTCCTGCAGATTATACTGAACATTTGTCTGCTGATGGGTCATTGTACAATTTCAAATTCTCTCTATGATTACGAATTAACAAACATTCTTTTAGAATCTCAAGTGTTCATCAAAGCTCATATATCAGATTAAATATAAGAAAACAAAAGAAAAAGAAAAGGAAAAAGATGTTCCAACTGATATCATATAGTAGTATTATTATATTAGAAAGGGATATGGTACAGAAAAGATAACTAGATAAACGTAGTTTTACATGCAAAACCACATGCTAAAGCTAATCCCTGATGGGTTAATTTCCTTTTTTTTTTTTTTGACTTGGGAACCTTTTTTGAGTTTTGACTGATTGGAGACAAGTTAATTGGAAATATGGGATATGTTAGTTAATAATCTTTAGGCCTTTTTAACTGATCTATTTTGAGACAAAACATGCCTTTCTTAAAGGAAAGTTGCAAACAAGAATTCCTTCAACAGCACCAAAGGGCCTGCAAATTTAACAAGCAAACAAGCAAAAAAAAAAAAAAACCCAATATCAGATCATGAAGTTTGAGGTTTAGACTTTAGAGTATACATACAAAAACTTGCTAAAAATTTACTTAAATTGATGCTATTAGAAATAGAAATGAGTTTCCTAGCAATGTCATTTGCATACAGTGAAGCAAGCAAGACTGCGGAGGCGCCATCTGCAAGCTTTCTTAGCTTTTTTGAGTTTGGAGAAGAACTCATCGTCGGAGCAAATATTGAAACCTGCAGGGGAAGTCAAGAACACACTTCTTCTTACTGGAGGAGACCAGAGACCACTCTGTTCATAATCAAAATCATATTGAGATGCATCGAAGAATTTCCCAAGGAGCCTTTCCGATACCGATTTCGATACCATTTGGATACTTGGGCTGCAGCAGCTTAGTGATGAACTTCCTGGTGACGAAGGTGGTGAAGAAGATGACTCAGAGATTGCCATCATGACCAAATGCAACTTAAAAGAAGAATCAAGAAAAATAAATATATATATAGTACTAGAAAAACTACTATAAGAAGTTTCTAAAAGGTTATAAATATATAGATACTCGAAAGAAGTGAGTACTATGATTTTGGTGCTGTAAAAGGGTTGAGGTTTGGGTGAATGAAATATTTATAGAGAGGAGAAACCATCATGTAATCATGTTCCTCGGCTCCCCCAAATGTCACAACTTTTAATGATACCAAATTTCTATATAATACAGTATGTGTTATGGCTAACTAATTAGATTTGTGTTAAGAATTAACTCTTGGGAAGAATTAATTATATATTACTATCTATTTCATCTTAAGAACTCAGAATAAATCATATGAAATTATTGAACTATATTATAAAAAGATGATTATATATATTGTGATTGGGGTTTTATAGGATTGTAGCAAAAAGGAAAATCATATATTATTGGGATATTCTAAATGGAATGTTTTGATGTGACCGTTTTTATTCTTCCTTGGCTAAAATAAGCAAATGAGACGAAGGCATTTTGAATTTTGAATCAGATTGGAATATTTTAATAAAGTTCACTTGCTGATATGGAAAACTCATGATCAGATGAATGGGAATGTATGTATATGCATGTGGTCAGATATATAAGTTACATTTTTTATTGTCCTTCTATTTGCAGTAGATATATAATCTCTGATCAATTTCTTGGGATGTTGGGACATGTGTTTCAAATATAAGAGACATTATCATATGAACTTTTTTGTTTACCTGTAAAAGTGCCATGGATCAGTAAAGTTGCATGCTAGGGACATTATCATTCTAATAACTTTTGGTGAATTCTAACCAACTAACCAAGTACTATTAATCACTATTTGCTAAAAGTTTTCAATACGAACAAGCTAGGCCATGCCAACTAAGAAACTATATATATATATATTTTGTTTAGAGTTGTGTCAAGTTGAAATTATAATGTCGGTTTGAAGGTATTCGTATTAGTTTTAACTATTTTAAGATTAATTTTGATTGAGTGTCAGGCTGTCAGCTCACGATATATTTTCAGTGATAATTTTCTTAATAAACATAGTTTAAACTTGGGAATTAACTTAAAAAGAATTAAAATGAATAATCATGCTATTGATCTCATTCTATTTAGAAAAATTACATAATTGGAATGTCTAGTCTAAGGAAGTCCAGCTTCAGCTTCTTATATGAATTCAAAAGGGGGATATTTTTTTTTTTTGAAAAAATGCCACATAAATAAACGATACTAATAAGGTTTGGGCCAGTTATTCCCTATAAAGTATAAAATATAGTTGGGTCAGTTAACGGGCTTGGATTTTATCTGTACAAGCACAAATCTGGTTTTAGCCCAAATTTATTCGGGCCCAATTTATTGAAGCCTTTATATTTTTACAGGAGAGGAAAAGAAAAGAAAAGAAAAGAGAAAAAAAAAAGTTCCGTTGAAGAGAAGGGGAAGGAGGATGAGTTACCTATTGCAGACACTGACGAAGAAGAAAGAAGTAGACACGATCATCCGAGACACCATCGACAAGGTCCTGGTCCTCCGTTTCGGGCGTGCCGCCGATGCCGTCTGTCTCCAACTCGATGACATCCTTGCCAAGACGGCGCGTGAAGTTTCCAAATTCGCTACGGTGGCTTTAGTCGACATAGATTCCGAGGATGTTCAGGTTTACGTTAAGTATTTCGATATCACTTTGATTCCGTCAACTGTTTTCTTCTTCAATGCCCATCATATGAAGATGGATTCTGGGTATTTTTTTTTCCGTCTTTTATCATTTGAATTTCTCTGCTATTTTAATTGTTTGTTGTTCTTGTTCTTTTAAATTTAATTTGGTTATTAAAAGTTTCGAATTCCCTTTCAACTTTGCCCTGTTGAAAAAATATGATCAGACTGGCTGTTGTCAAAATATATGATTTGTAGACTTCAATTTTATTTGGATTTCGGGTTTTGTATATTATGGTGTTTTGTCTCTCGTTTAAAAATAGAAAATTGCGCTAGAATATAATACTTAAATAATAACTTAGTGACCTGAGTTCAGATTCTTGGTTTCTTCTGCAGTGAGTTAATATTGTTCTTTTTGTGATTCAGGACTGCGGATCATACTAAATGGGTGGGTGCATTTCATGGAAAACAGGACTTCATTGATGTTGTAGAGGTATGGTGTATTACATAGTGCCTAATCAATTTATGATCTCATTAATTGTGACTGATGCGGCTAATTCATCAAATTGCTATTGTTTCTGGTTGTTTGATTTACTAAATTGCTAATCTGAGTTGCTAGTGTGTTATTGCTGAGTATGCTTCCTTTTATATATTGCAACTTTTACCTTGCTTTTGTGAGAATTTCTTGGAATTAGATATGGTCTGCGTTAATAGCTATTTGATTAAATATGTAATCATCACATTTAAGTTGCATCATTGAGAAGGTTAATATATTATAGCTTTTGAGAATGGAATGCCACCTTTTATGCATTGAGAACAAGTCCTTTTCTCAGTTTCTGTTTTCAATTTTATGTGTTTTGTTGATTGGGGTGGCTAGTAAGACTATTACCTGTTATTACATGATTATCCTCATAAAACATTTGTCTTTGTTGCTTGCAGAGGTTCATTAGTGTTTGCATTTCAGTTTTAATAAAGTAATGACTGCCTATTGACCTGGTTCTGTAGAAATCAGCTGTGTTCATATTGTTTATGATAATTGGGAGGAAAATAAGGCAATTATTGTGAAATATATGGGAAGAGATGTGGGTGATTTTTACCCCAAGAATAATATCTTTGGTGAACATGGATTTGGCTGTTGTGCAGTTTTCTAGGATGGCTTGCCTAAATATGTTTGCTTCATTTGAGTAAACACTTCAGTAGACCCTTTTCACTTTTTTTGTTCTGATAGTTGGAAATAAGAATGAGATAGAGATTATAGTAGTTAAATTGGCATCTTTCGATAAGATTACGGAAGTTCCATATTTCTTGAATGTCAATTTCAGAAGTTAGGCAATCTGAGCTATAGAACCAATGCCATATTTTTTGTTCTTAGAATGCTATTCCCTTTGTGAGTGGTATTGTGTGCAAAGCATTTTTTCCCATCTTTTCTCCACAGTAGGCATAATGGATTTACATTTCCTATAGAAGTTCATTGATTCTATAGTTTTCCTACTCCTGATGGATACACTTCTAAATTGGCAATATCTATGCAGCTTTTAGTTAATCTTGTCTCCAACCTTGCAGGCAATATTCAGGGGAGCTATGAAAGGCAAGATGATTGTTCATTGCCCCTTACCTCCAGAGCGAATACCTAAGTATCAATTGCTGTACAAGGATGTGTAACTTTTTGGGTCTTGACATAGATCATTTGAGACGGTCAGTTGTTTTCTTGAGTATTGCACCAATAGTTTGGAGAGCGTCATTGAATTGAGAGATGAATCATATTCATTTGAGTAGTTATTGAACTGAGGAAAATGGAATGTGGTTCTTCATCCGGATAGGAAGGTTACTATCAGTCAAGAAGAAAGTCTTAGGCCAAGCAAAATCATCACGCGAGCAAAGAAGCAAAGTTGGCTTTAGAAGGTTTAGTGAAAAGAAATTAAACTCTGTATCTCTTACTTTTTTCTCTTGCTTAGATAAACATATATTTTTACAAGAATGATTGGCAAAACTTGGAAGTTAATTAAAGTTATTTGTACAGTTACTCCATTTTCTATATTTGTACATTTGAATGTTTATGCCCCATATGCAAGAAATCTCTGAACACTTTAGTTTGTCTTGTCACCATTCTTTCTTCTCCCTCTTCCTCTATGTTTTTAGCCAATTTTGTTATTTCATCTACACTTTTAAGGGAAATCAAAGCCCGGTCTCTTCTGAAAGAAAGACAGTTAGAAGTGAGCTGAAAGAAAGACTCGTAGAATTATATCATATGGGTTCAAATTTAATAGGCTTCGTATTCTGAGTCTTGCTTGGGTCTGATAGGCCCAATCACCCTTTGGGCCAAAATAGCACAAAATTTTTTCAACAAAATCCAAACTCCCGCTCAATTCCTTTTCCTCCCTAATTTCCCCACTCCCTCTCTCTGCTCTCAACTCTTCACGTTCAGGTCTTCCTTCCCTAATCCTGCAAAAGTTCTCAAAATTAATCAATTATCATAACAATAAGTAATTGAAAAGTTCATTCTTGTTTTCGTGTAAACAATGAGAGAAGAAGAAATTGAGAAGCTCCGCGGCGTAGTCCGAGACTGCGTGAGCAAGCACTTATATTCCTCCGCCATTTTCTTCGCCGACAAGGTGGCCGCCATTACTAACGATCCCGCCGATATTTACATGCAAGCTCAAGCTCTCTTCCTTGGTCGCCACTTCCGTCGCGCCTACCATCTTCTCGACGCCTCCAAAATCATCATGCGCGATCTCCGTTTCCGCTACCTCGCGGCCAAGTGCCTTGTAAACTCTTTCAATTACCCTAAATTACTTATTCATTTTTTAATTTTAATTATTCTCTGCTCTGTGCACTTCTAAAATTTACTCATTTTTATTCATTTCGAGTCATTTGTTGCTAATTCAGGGTTACAATTTCTGCTTCCTTCTTTTTTCTTTTTATTTTTTTCTAAAAAATATTTCTGTCTCGTTTCTGTACTAGATTTTGTTAATTTTTTTCTTTTTTTTTTGACGATGTAAAGCTTTTGATCTTTTTTTGAAATAATATTTTCATGAATTCTAAAAGATATTTTTTGCCTTGATTTGGTTATCAATGTTTTTGAAGGTAGTATTTCTTGTTGAGTGAAATTTAGGGTTTAGAGTTTTTAATCTAATTTATCTTTTGAAATGCGTTTTGAATGAATATATTTGATTAGGAGGAGCTGAAGGAGTGGGATCGGTGTCTTTGGATGCTAGGCGATGAGAAGTTTGATGAATTTGGGAATGCTTATGACACAAAGGATAACAACGCCATGTACTTGGACAAAGATGGGGAAGATCGTGAAATCAATGTAAAATATCTTATTTATAGCTTTTTGGTGTTCGAATTCTACATCTTTAGTTTTGAACCATACTTCTGTCCTGTTTAGTCTTTATTGTGCTATGAACATCTTCGTATTAGTTTAAGAATGTTTTTCTGTTGGGTTCCTTGTTTGCTGTTATGGAGCCTTGAACACGTAGCCAGTTGGTTTTAAAGTTTGTTCCACATTTGATTTGTTATTGTAATAATGGTATTTTATAAGGCTGATTTAGCATTGGATTGAACCTGTTCTACGGTTTCCGAAACTATGTCTTTAGTTTCCCTTTTATGCCTAGGCACTAGAGGCAGCTTGGTGATTATAGACACTGATTTTGCATACTTTTACTTTGTTTTTTTTTAGTAAAGTTGAATATTTGTTTGACCAGCCAGATAATTGCACATGTGATCCGAAAGAAAGTGCAGCCCTGTATTGGGGTGATTGGTGATCAGAGATTCCTGTTGAATTCTTGGAGTAGTTTGCTATAGTCCTCAATGTTTCTTTGAAAATTTTCTACCTCAAGATTGCATTGAATGGTCAAAGGCATAATGTTCTTTCTGTTGGTTTGTCTGTCAAAGAGTTCGGTTTTGTTACTATCAATTCATTTGCTTTGATTATTATTCATCTACTTTATCCATATCATGACTTTGGAGCTCATGGAAATCTTTTATTTGTGTTTATCTTGGAATTATATGAGATGGATGAACTTGTAAATAGTCGAGGATAGTTCTCCTCGTATGAGGTTTATTGTGGAAGAACATGACTAATACATTTTCTGACAGATTTCTTCAGCAATATGCTTCTTAAGAGGAAAGGCATATGAAGCTTTGGAAAATCGTGCTCAGGCTCGGCAGTGGTATGCACATGTGACCTCTTTATATTGAGTATAATATTTGTCTCTGTTCTCTTGGGTTTATTGAAAAAATGTTGTCTACACTGATTGCAAAAACTTATGGACTATCTATATCGTTGTGCTGATTACAGGTATGAAGCTGCTATCAAAGCTGACCCTTTATGTTATGAGGTATTTATGAGAAGTAATAGTAGTAGATATAGAGTTAATTGTCCATTATCATATGTCACAATGGTAATCTTTATTATTTCCCAGGCTTTGGAGCGTCTTATTGAAAATCACATGCTTACAGCTGAGGAAGGTAAGATGTTTCAACAACTATTCTTTTTTGGTTCTGTTCAGGCCATCAACACAATGAATAAAAATGACTTCTTGAAGCTTGGTCATTGCTCTCAAATTCCGAAAGTTTAGGTTCTGAATTTTGCATTAGAGTTTTTTTCCATCAGACACTTTTGTAATGTTCAGAATAATATTCTTTTGGTTTAGATGCAATACTTTAACCCTTTATTATGCTATTGGATTACAGAAACAAATCTACTTTCATCATTGCAATTTGGTCCTGAAGATGGATGGCTCTCTTCTTTCTACTCTTGCTTGATTAAGAAGGTAATATGCAACCTGAATGTGTTCTGTTGAAAATAAGCATTTCAAATATTTTTTTTATCACATGTTAATTTGTTTGGTTTATTAGCAATTATCTTTTTATATTTTCATTTTCAATTTCTTTGATCAATCTTATGCTAACTCTCTCTCTCTTGCCATATAAATGCAGTATGACAAAGAAACTGTTGTAGAAGCCAAATTTAAAGAACTTGAAAAGGAAAAAAGTAACCCTTCTAGTCAATCCTTTATGTGTACTTTGAAAGATAATACTGATCTCTTGGCCTGTAAAGCTGAATACTACCATCAATGTGGAGAATATCATAAATGCTTTGAACTAACTTCTGTGTAAGTCTGAATTTCCCCTCTCTTAAAATTTATCTTAAATCTTTTTCATATAACCTGATAGTGGTTCTGAACAGTACCTAGGATGCTTTATTGAATTAAGCTTTATATGTTAACTTGTAGACTGCTTGAGAAGGATCCTTTCCACCTGAAATGTATGTTGGTGCATTTAGCAGCAGCAATGGAGCTTGGTTATTCAAATGAGCTTTATCTTATGGCGTGCAATTTAGTAAAGGATTATCCTCAAAAGTGAGAAAGAGTTTTACTTTAGCATAAGTTTTCCTTTTCTATCTGTTATGGTTACTTTCTATAGTGTGTTACAATTTTTTTTTTTCCTAATTAGTACTTCATTTTTCAGGGCATTATCATGGTTTGCTGTAGGTTGTTATTACTATTGTATTAAGAAGTATGATCAATCACGCCGTTATTTCAGGTAAATATTTCACAAGACTACTAAGTGCGGACAATATATGGATCCTGTTTGTAATTTTTAATATCGATGCTATAAGATGTTGCTTTATAGGGTACTAACAAAATTTTTGCATTTGATAGAAAGAAAATAACCTATCAAACTAAACTTCATGAGATACTTAGATGATGTTATTGCATCTTAGTTTCATTCATGCTTTGAAATGCTTGAACATTGTGTCCACTTATAAGTTAATTTTAAAATAAGTCTCACTTCATAATTTGGAAATCATTCAAGCATAACGGTGGTATGAGTTGGACGGTGGCTATGTTTGGTAATGTTCTGTTTACTTTTCCTTTTATCCTTTTCCATCTTTCTTGGTTGGCAATCTGTCATGTGTTTCTTGGAGATTTAATACTGGTTGTTTGCCAATCAGTTTCGATATACATTATAGTATACCTTTAAGATCCACATTTATGTCTGCCGCTTGTCAAAGATATTTTAGGCTACATTCAGTTGAATTGAATGATTTCACTCTACTCTGCAGCAAGGCTACAAGTTTAGATGGAACATTTCCTCCTGCATGGATAGGTTTTGGTAATGCATATGCTGTTCGAGAAGAGGGTGATCAAGCAATGTCAGTTTATAGGACTGCTGCTCGCCTGTTTCCAGGGTAACCTATGTTAGCTTCTATTTATATATATATATATGTGTGTGTCTCTGTATGTATTATATTATATATATCATTTGTTTCCTAACTTTTGCTCACAATGTTCTATTTATATCACTGCTTGTGATGTTTTTCTTTTTCCTGGTTGACCAGAGATTGAAAGTTCTCTATGGTTGCCCCTGTTTTTAGACTACCATCTACCACTCTAGTCATTGCTCCTCCTAAGATAAAAAATTGCTGCGTCTGATGATAGTAAACAGTTCTCATTATCCATGGCGTCCCATTAGTTTTTTCTGTCCCTATAAGCTTAGGCAAAATCCCTTATTATTTATGGATTGTCCTTTTACAGGTTGATTCTTGATATTCTCTTGTTCCAGGTGCCATTTACCAACTCTGTACATAGGAATGGAGTACATGCGGACTCACAGCTTCAAGTATGCTGAGCAGGTGATGGTGATCTTGTAAACTTAGGCACATTATTATTTTGGATGAGGTGTTCTTTTTAGCTGTCAAACTTTTAATAATCCCTTTTGTCTGGGTCTCATTTAAAAATATTTTTCTTCCTTAATAATATCTTCATAATTTTTATTTTGTGGAATTTTATTAAGTTTTGACAAGGACAACTCTTTTCAGTTTTTCATGCAGGCAAAGGCAATTTGCCCTTCAGATCCACTCGTTTATAATGAGCTTGGAGTTGTTGCATATCATATGAAAGAGTAAGGATAATGCACTTTATCATGTTGCCAGATTTTTGAACTTGTTGAAGAATTTCAAGTAATTTGCTATATTGTTTTGAAAGAGACAAGCAGAAAATCAATCTAAAACATTTTGATCATAATTTTATTTTTCCAACTAGAATTTGATCTCCACTCACCATATGGGTACTTTAACTAGGATAACTTGTTAACCTGGTATGCAGATGTAGTTATGCTCTCAAATTAGACGACAGCATATTATAATTGGCTTTAAATTGTCATTTTATTGTATACCTTTCCTTTGTTAAAAATTTCATTGCTTATTAATCATTTAAAACAACAAACTTGTTATGTCAAACTTGCAGGTATAATAAAGCTGTTCGGTGGTTTGAGAAAACATTGGCTCTTGTTCCAACCCCATTAAGTGAAATGTGGGAAGCTACTGTGGTTAACCTCGCCCATGCTTATAGGAAACTAAAGTACGTTATTTGAATCTTTTGGAATTCAATGCTATAGTTGCACTTTCTTTTCCCTATTAACTTGACAATACTAAATATCTATGCTTTTCTAAAAATCCTGAAGAGAAAAATAAACATCTCTACTAAATGTGGTATTAGTAGAAAGTTTGATTACATTATGTATGGAAGGATGGTTACTCATGTGCATGATGTAATTAGGAAAATACTTCAAAGTAGGTTTGTGAGATCGTGGTTGTGTTTGCAATACCAGTAAGGTGTTCTATTTTGTGTACCATGCACGCTCTTGTGGAAAGGCCTCGTTTTTCTGAACATAGAGTACCATATATAATTATTGCAATTTATTGGGAGGATTCAACTATATATTTTGGCCAGGGTCAAAAAAGGTTCCTACCATCTTAAGTACTCCAGATAACTAATGTGAAATGCTGAAATATTCTGCATACTACCTAAGTACTACCTTATCCTGTATATACACTTAGTTTCATCATATAACTTAGCATGCGACATTTTCTTTTTCACAACATCAAGTATGACATAATTATATAATCATCAAATGCTAATCATGCCTTTGAATCTCAGTTTGTGTCTATACAACATAGGCATTTATCTGTAGTTGCTTCCTTCAAAATTTCCGTGCTCGACAGGTCATTTAGCTTTATCTATAATTCCTGTTTGGTAGGAAGGAATTGAAAATTTTCAAGCAAGGGACACAAGTATGATATTACAGCCACTATTTGGTTTCAGTTGAAGTTGTTTATCAATGAACCAGCACCTATGTTGTTTCTCTATCAGCAAAGAAAAGAGTATTATCGGTTCTTAGCTTCATTATATTGAGACTAATTACATGAGCCTATTGTATATCAGGATGTTCAAAGAAGCGATATCATACTATGAGAAAGCGCTTACATTATCAACTAGAAGCTTGAGCACTTATGCAGGTCTTGCATACACGTACCACTTGCAGGTCAGTACTCCCTCATCCTGTCCCTATATGCTTCCTAACTTATTTAATTAACGTTTTGATGTTTGTAAAGAATGCATCATGAGCAAGGCAATGAGCATTGCTCATGATATAAATACAAGGGAACTTATGTGTTCAAAATCTTCAAATGATTACTTAAGAGTTTCAAGTTGGTAGAATGGCCAATCTAAACGATTTTGTTTAACTTTTCTTTTTTCTGCAGGATAATTTCTCTTCTGCAATTACATACTATCATAAGGTCAGTAACATAAGAATCTACTTTTATATAGCTTTTATGTGAACTCTGTTGGGCCTTCTCCACCTCCTTTAGCCTGGTCACAAATTGGGCCTTCTAGGATTGAAGAACTGCTTCGATACTTTTTCTTCTTTTAGCTTTTAAATCTCTAAATTTGTCTTTCCTTGTTATATCCCAAAACAGGCTTTATGGCTAAAACCAGATGATCCATTTTGCACTGAAATGTTAAACGTGGCTCTTGTAGACGAAAGTCGATCCGGCGCAGACCCAAATTTTGATTTTCACTGAAAAAAGGTAAACATTGCATGCCATTTTTGTAATATTCTTTGTATTGTTGTAATATTATCATTAGAATGCAACACCAACGTTATTTGTATAATGATGAGAAATTATCTTAAATTTTTTTAATGTAATTTCTTGTATCCAATTTAGGCAGTATACCTGTTTTCTATCTACGTAAATTCTGCTTTAGATTTTAGGTGTGTCGAGTACTAGAAGTATACAAGAAGCCTTCTTAATTTCTTGCCAACCTTTTGTGTGTCTTGACTGTTAATAAAGATTAATCTTCGTGACCCTCAAATTTTTCATTTTAAAGAATAACCTAAATTCTTGGATTGAAGACTGAACATTAGTGTTACGATGGACCTGATTCGGTGAAAATGGACTTGACAATGAAGTCAAGTGCTCACCCAATAAGTGTATAAGCAATTTAATGAGAAATAATGAGAAATTATAAGCACCTGCCCTTCAATGGATGAGCTGCAACTTTTTTTTGGTTGAGGTTTGAGCAGCTCTATTTGCTTAAAGTCAAATTTTAATAAATGAATAAGGATATAGATGTATACTAACAGTAAGTCAGTAACACGCAATAGTTGGAATTTCCCCTGTTGATATTGAAAGCACTATAAATATGAAATAATATAGTCCTATATATATCTTCATAGTGTTTTTTTCTTTTTAACTTTCTTTATATTAATGGACAACTATGGTCCAATTAAATTTCTTGGCCAAATGGCCTAATTTAATTAAGTAGTTCATGAATGATCCCCAAATGATGGTCCCTTTGAATAGATCTAATAAAAGGTTTCTTAAATGCAAGGGGTAGGCAAGGATGCATTTGCATCACATATTTAAAATTTTGTTGTCTGGACATAATGGAGTAATTAACTAAGTGATCGTAATAAATAAGTATCAAATGTGCATTTAGGTAAGATTAGATTGGATTATTGTTCAATGGTATAATTCTTTGGATTTTTTATTGTTGCTAAACTTGTACGATTCTGATGTTTTACCACCTTAATAACTTTAATTTTGGACATTTTCCTCTGTTGAACTCCCAATTTAGAGTCTCATTAGTCCCACTCAAACATTAGATGTGATGGAGTTGATGTGGCAATGCCACGTGGTTTGGGTTAGTCCAACGTGACATTGCTAAATGGCTGTTAATTTGGTTTGACATGACAACGTTTGAGAGGACTAATGGGACACCAAATTGAGAGTTCAGGAGACAAAACCTTAAAACCGTACAAGTTCAAGAGGCAAAAAGGGCATTAGGCCATAATTCTTTCATGTACAAACCATTCATCTTGTAATCCGTTCTCAAACACACCCTAAAAATCCGATGCTAAGTTTGATGTAATTTAATTGAAAAGGCAATTTCCGATATTTTCCTAACCTTAATTTGGGGATTAAGAAGTTCTAGAAGGGATTTGCATCAGCTAGAAAACTATTTGTAAAGGTAGAGGAATAGATTGAATATACACTAAATTAACTGTTTTGTCACAGTAATTAATTTATAGATAGATGATGAAGATGACACTCAAAATAGATAAAAAAATAAGTAGATAACACTGATTGATGGAGCTAGCTAGAGGGATGGAAGCAAGGAAGAAGTAGATGAAATCTTCTGAAAAAGCGTATATTTAATGTTGGAATGGGCAGGCAGAGGCAGAATGGGCTGTTTCTGTTTTTGATTCAGAATCAGGAATAGATGGACCTTTAAGTAAATCTGCAAATAGCTCTCCAGGGTCATAGTAAATCTCAACATCTTCCACCTTCAAGGATTCATCAACCTGCAAATTAAAATGGATTCAAACTCTCAGAATTCAAATACAAAGAGTTGGAACAACAATTTAATTTCTTTTTATGAACATGCTTAGTTACCTTGACAGTTCCTAAGCCATAAAATTCGACTGTTTCCCCGGTGGGGGCATGTCCCTTAAAAGGACCTTCGAAGATACCCCAGTGCCGGAACTTGAAAGCAATCACCGGCGGTCCAGAGTAAACGCTTATGACTTCCCACGCAAATCCACGTGGAAAAGCTGAACGGAAAACTTCGTGAGATGATTCGAAGGTTTCTTCATCTGCTTTGTAGTATTGAAACTCTTTTGGTAGAGAATTCTTCAACAGTGCATTGTAACTTCCTATCTTTAGAGTCTCTTCTCCTCCTAATCCTTCTCTCCCTTCATATATGCAAATTGCATGCAATTCATGTAATTTAGTAATTTTCCAGATATTAATCGTTTTACAAATTACAACAATAGAAAAAGAAATCATTTAATAACTATATATGGATCATATACCATTAACGATGAGCTTGAATTTTTCAGGGTTAATGGACTTGAAGTCTTGCAAGCGAACCTTATGGGAAAGTTCCATCTCCCATGTCTTTATAGCATTTTGAACTATTTCTTCAAGTGATCCCTCTGGCCATTCCTGCCATAAGAACATATATTTAAACTCAAATCAAAAAATTATATTATATATGATGGGATCAATTAATTAGAAAAGAGATCGATAAGATATGAAGCTTTTGGGGCTTAATTACCTTGGTTCGGCCTTGTTCGAAGAGTTGATTAACTGCATCATATGTTGGAGGGCCACCATGTCTCCATTGAACACTATCCGCTTCATCATGCAAGAAAGACCTGTACTTATCTCTTGCTGCTGGGACTGTAGCCATTTGCTCTTGCTTTTGATGAGATGATATATGTGGTACTTAATAACTTTTGGATATGAAGAGCAACACTTTTGGCTATCTAGGCAGCTTTTATAGGAAAAAATATGGCAACTCTAAGGTTATTAATCACCTCATTTTCGATACCTAATTATGGACAAAAAATATCTAGAGAAATTATTAGATAAGATAATTTTACAATGTCAGCCATAATTTAATAGTCAATAAAATTTAATAATTAAATTATTTATTCTAAAAACTAAAAATAATGTTCCAAGGACACTCCAGTGGTTAAAACTTGGGACATATTGTGGGAGATTCCGATTTCGAATCCTAGGATGAGCGGGATGAGATTATGGGAAAGAAGGTACCAAAATGACTATCTTCTATTATGTAGCCCATTTCAATATCATATTCATGAGTAATAAAAAAAGAAAATATATATAATAATTATAATAATCTTCATAGATAGAAAAGGTGGCCAAAATTTACATATATAAGGTGAATTTTTAAAGAGGTTTGGGGGCCATGGTCCTTGCCTCTCCGCCTCCCCTCCGCCCCTAGTTTTAATGGTATAAAATATAATCAATTTTAGTAATTAATTAATAAATATTGTCCTATAAGATTCTTCTACTACTTATAATAATTCCTCAAAAATCTAGGAAATCTAGGAAGTATTATTATTATTTTTAAAGAAGATACAATATTCAGAAATCTTAAATAAAATATATATATTTTTCTACGCTTAACCATCTTCACAAAGACACACCACTTTTATGAAGGTAATTAACAAGCTAACCAAGTCCAACAAAATCCTTTAAAAGACACAAAGATCGTATATAAGGTGACACAAAACCCACTGTACAATTTACAAGCTGTGTGAGTATGACTTGAACAGTTGAACCTAAAGCCTAAGGATTTAGGGAGCATGCATGCACTTAGCAGTTAGCATTGACACAAAGGCTCAAGTGCATCTAAGAAGTATTACTTGTAAGCATTAGAGACGATCTTGAAATAAAAATGTCATTATCATTTACCAATAATGTTGGCCCTCTCACCACTTATATGATTTTCTTGCCTAGCTATGACCCACATGAGTGGTCAATAAAAATTAGTAATATTAATACCATAAACATATACTCTTACTATATAGTGATGAATCTTCTGTACTACCGATAACTTTAGACTTTATTTTAAGCAATATGTTGCGTGCTAAATTTGATTTTATATATTTTTTTAATTTTTTTAAAATATTTTGACCTAAAATCAATTACGTTCGTTTCTTTTAAATATACAACAATTCTTGCGTTCTTTGAATTATTATTATTATTTATTATGATTAATTAATTTGGTCATTAAACATAATAATTTTATATAACTAATTAGATATAATATATGCAGTCAATTAAGTATAGCCTTACAATAGTTTCAAGTATTTTTCTACGTAAGTATTTCTTTGCGTTTGAAATTAAACCAGCTCAAACTTCAAATTGAAGATAATACTATACTATAATTTTACCGTTAGCATTGAGTTTGAGTTTCCCATTTCCCTTCATTCAACGGAAAACGACCATTCAAGTTGGGTTCATCATGTATATTTTCAACAAAACAAATAAAAACTCAATTCTCGATCAATATCAAAGTCACATCTCAATCGATCTCATCAGGATCAGGGTGCCAAAAGTCAGAAGAACGGCTTGATTTTTGAGCAATCTTTAACTCAGATAAGATACGAATTAACTAATGAAATCAATTGTTTTGAACTATTCAAACTTACTATTATTAATGCAGATAACAATCTTATTCTTTTATAATTATTTGATATATACTCTCTAGTCTCTAAGTGTAAAATTTAGATTCTATCAACGAGTTAAATAGCTGACACATATCCTATTTCCTTATTATTTTTGTATATTTAATATTAAAAACTATATATTCTCTTAAATAACACATATCAACCCTTTAATTATGCCGCATGTCTGGTCTGTTAGATCCCACTGACAGTATATTATATAATTTTCTTTTCTTTTTCCAGCCAAAAAGATTTCATTGCAGAACAATCAAAACAATTTTCTTCACTAATTCCACGAGGACAACACAAAGGTCAAAGGACTTTTCACAATCTTTACTTTTCGACGAATAGACATTTGTTGCCAAAGCTTCTGAACATTATAATATCCATAATAAAATGTTTTTAATCTCGCTAATTAAAAACTTGAGATAATGTCATAGTGATTAATTAGAAACATTAATTAATGTATAATAACACTAATTATATTATAAACCAAAATGAGGTGCATATATCCGTGTTGCTAATGTCATAGGTCAGAGTGATATATATATTCAAGGTGTATATACCAATCAAAACAGCTTGATTCTTTCTTTTACCAACTGATTTATTAATATTAGCTTTAATTTTATACTATTATTACTTTTGCAAAGTGAAGAAGACTTGTTAACTGTTTTTTAGTGAAGACTTTTATACCTAGACTTGTTAATTAGCCTTGAGTACTGTTTTTCTTTCAAAATTTGGATCTTCATGGTTGTCATTTAATTTGTCAACAGAATCATTCAGGGGGATTTGATTTTTTCTTTTTTTAATAATTAAGGAATATCTTTAAGATTCCAAAGAGTATGGTTGATTGGGAAGAAGATTGTTTAAATGCAATTAATGGTGGTCATGAGATTAATAATTAGATAGATGAAGATTGTTACAGTAATTGATTATATATAGATAGATGAAGATGACACTTAAAATAGATAAAAAGATACATTGATTGATGGAGCTAGCTAGAGGGATGGAAGCAAGGAAGAAGTAGATGAAATCTTCTGAAAAAGCGTATATTTAATGTTGGAATGGGCAGGCAGAGGCAGAATGGGCAGTTTCTGTTTTTGATTCAGAATCAGGAATAGATGGACCTTTGAGTAAACCTGCAAATAGCTCTCCAGGATCATAGTAAATTTCAACATCTTCCACCTTCAAGGATTCATCAACCTGCAAATTAAAATGGATTCAAACTCTCGGAATTCAAATTAAAATACAACAATTTAATTTCTTTTATAAACATATATAATTAGTTACCTTGACAGTTCCCAAGCCATAAAATTCGACTGTTTCCCCGGTGGGGGCATGTCCCTTAAAAGGACCTTCGAAGATACCCCAGTGCCGGAACTTGAAAGCAATCACCGGCGGTCCAGAGTAAACGCTTATAACTTCCCACGCAAATCCACGGGGAAAAGCTGAACGGAAAACTTCGTGAGATGATTCGAAGGTTTCTTCATCTGCTTTGTAGTATTGAAACTCTTTTGGTAGAGAATTCTTCAACAGTGCATTGTAACTTCCTATCTTTAGAGTCTCTTCTCCTCCTAATCCTTCTCTTCCTTCATATATGCAAATTACAATCCAATCACCATCTAACTGATTTTTCAAACATTAATTTGCTTTACAAATTACAAGAAAATAGTAAAAGAAATCATGTAGTATTTATCATATATATACTAATACCATTAACGATGAGCTTGAATTTTTCAGGGTTAATGGACTTGAAGTCTTGCAAGCGAACCTTATGGGAAAGTTCCATCTCCCATGTCTTTATAGCATTTTGGATTTAATACTCTTATTGAATGGATCATGGATGTAAAATTTTAAGTCGATTCGATATCTTTATCATATCAATCGGGACTCCAACATTTTTCAATATTTTCAATATATATTTAACGGTGAAAAATATTATGCATCAAACATATAGTTAAAATATATTCAATTAACTTGAAATTTGACATGCATAATCTATGTGATAAGAATTTAAAATCTAATGGTCGAACTGAATAAATTTAAATTCTAAAAAAAATATAAAAGAGCAAAAAAAGAGTATAACTTACATCGGGTGTAAGTGGATCCCTCCTCTAAATGAATTGTCCTATAAACAATTGGAAAGATCCTACCACTTATGATAATTCCTCAAAATTCTAGGACGATTTTTAAATAAAAATGATGTTATGTTTTACTACCAATAAAACGTTGGCACTCTCATCATTTATGACTTTCCTTTTTTTTTTTGGGTGACACCCACATGAGTGCTCATCCATGCATGAAAATTAATTAGTAATATTATTACCAAAACATTTTTTTTCCCTGGTATCTAGAGTTTTGCTCTAACTAATCCGGATTTGACTCGCGTTGCACATCTGGGTTTAATGGGTGAGCCTACCAACGGAGGCGGCTGTGTACATACGCAAGATTTCAGACCTGAGACCGGTTTAAACTGAAATGAGTCACTCACCACTCAATCCAACCACGTGTTGGTATTATTACCAAAACATACACTCCCTCCGTCTCAAAATAATTGACTTTTTTTGGTCAAATTAGTCTCCTAACTTTGACCCTTAATTATAAAAAAAAATAAATTTAAAATTTTAAAAATTATGTTTTAATTAAATTAAGTCTTAAACTTTTCAAAATATATCATTTAAAAATTTGATTATATATATATATATTATATTAGTCTCCACTTCCACGTGCATTGCACGTGATACTCGTGTTTAAATTAAATGAAAATTAAAATAATAATTGAGATTAATTATATATGTAGAGCTGTCAAAATCTGATCCGAACCCGATAACTCGTCCAATCCGACATAACCCGATTTGACCAAAAAAAGAAAATGACCCAAACCTGTCCTATTCAGACACGACAAACCCGTATATGCAGTTTGCTAAACTTCACCAGTAGTTTAAAAATTCAAGGCTGATCCAATTGATCTGAATCTATACCCGAAAAATCCAAAACCTGAATTACCCGAGGTCAAAACTCGAATCCGCCTGACCCAAGACCTAGTAGACCTGAACCTAGATGAGCCAAAAACCGAATGACTCGAGAAAATTACCTGACTCATTTGACTTAGAACCAGATTTAAACTACAAATACACACTACAAAAATAAAAAAACAAAGTCAATCACAATAAATAGATTTTAAATAAATTTTTAACTTAATTTGTTAAAAAATTTGAATAGTTAATGGTTAGCCAAAAAAACATGGAAATAAATTCAGAAAAAATGGAAAAACGATATTAAAAGCGTGAAAAACCCTAAAATAGTTTTGGAGTTGAATTATATGATTTTTCTGAGTATTGTGGCAAGAAATTGGGGAAAAACTTTTCGGGTCAGTTTTGTGCAAAATTTTAGCCAAAATCGTGTACTAACCATTACGGTTTTTGGCTAAAAACGCGTTTCGGGGGCCTGACTCAGTTTTGCATGATTTTTGGCAGAAAGACTTATCGAAATATCTATATTCATCTAATCAAATCTCTCAGCCACAATGCATTTACGAATTTATTTTTATGAGTATCTGAATCTTATTTCGATTTAATTAGAAATAAATTCAGAAAAAAATGGAAAAACGATATTTGAAGCGTGAAAAATTCTGAAATATTTTTGGCGTTGAATTATATTATTTTTCTGAGTATTGTGGCAAAAAATTGTGGAAAAAATTTTCGGATCAGTTTTTTTTCCTTCAAAATTTTAGCCGAAATCGTGTACTCATCACGGTTTTTTTGGCTAAAAAAAGCGTTTCGGGGCCAAGGTCTCAGTTTTACATGATTTTTGGCAGAAATACTTCTCGAAATATCTATATTCATCTAATCAATACTCTCAGCCACAATGCATTTACGGATTTATTTTAACGAGTATCTTAATCTTGTTTCGATTTAATTAGAAATAAATTCAGAAAAAATGGAAAAACGATATTAGAAGCGTGAAAAACCCTAAAATAGTTTTGACGTTGAATTATATGATTTTTCTGAATATTGTGGCAAGAAATTGGGGAGAAACTTTTCGGGTCAGTTTTTTGCAAAATTTTAGCCGAAATCGTAAACTAACCATCACGTTTTTGGCTAAAAACGTGTTTCGGGGCCATGACTCAGTTTTCCATGATTTTTGGCAGGAACACACCTCGAAATATTTATATTCATCTAACCAAATCCCAGCCACATTGGATTTACGGATTTGTTTTTACGAGCATCTGAATCTTGTTAAGATTTAATTAGAAATAAATTCAGAAAAAATGAAAAAAGGATATTAGAAGCGTGAAAACCCTAAAATATTTTTGGCGTTGAATTATATGATTTTTCTAAGTATTGTGGCAAAAATTGGGACAAAAACTTTTCGG
>AWUE01016356.1:0-22167 GCA_001974825.2 Corchorus olitorius
AAAGGATTAGGTGGCTGTGCTGTTCTGATTTGGAGACGGCTTTGGAGGAGGATTTGGACGATCCGGACAGTGAAAACTGAAAAGGTGAGACGTTGGCGCCAAATGCGATAGAAAGGTCCTAACACCCTCTCCATCATTACCAAATGCTTCGAAATTCTCATTGTTTTGGAATAATGTTCTACCCTGCACTAAACTCAAACTGTGTAAGATACCTTGTTCTACTTCTCAAGAAGTCCAATGCATCAGACAAAATTCAGGAATAATCATGCAAAATGAGACAAGACATTATATCTATACAATTTGCTTGGAATAAGCATAACAGAATTACCTATACACAATGCTAATTCATAAATTTATGAATTATATAATGAGTGAGACTTAGAGGTCTTAATTAGAACCAAAAAGCACTTATGTATGATTCATGTGAAGAAATACAGGACTAACCCCAAATTGAGAGATGAGATGCAATATATGCAGGCATCTATGGCTGTAATAATTTGCACCAATTCCGAATCTGTATGCAACGACTCTTAAACCACAAGTTAGAAGAGACACAATATTTTACTTTATGTTTCCTTTTTTTATTCAATTTACCAAAAAAAAAAAACAGAGAGAAGTGAACAAACACTTTGCAATTAACTTAGTCCAATATTAAATATTTAACAATAAAGAAAACTCCCAAGCTAGCATATACTGGCTTACCATGTATTGAATCTTTCCTTGCAAGATGCTTAAGCAACATTAGATAGTTGTTTGCTGCATCATCGCTTAATAATTGTAGGAAGCGTTTATAACAGATATTAGGAATACCAAGTTGCTTTGATGTATTACTTTTGGCAACAATGAAACCTCTTAGTACAAAAACGGTGAAGGTACCAAGGCTGTTTGCAGCAACTTAGTAACTGTCATCACAATGATACGATTACTGTATGTAATAATCGTTGTCTTTCGCATTGTTTCTAAATCTGCATTATCTCATTCAAACAAAAAAGAACCACATGTTATTCAAGCATACCATCTCAGCAACCAATATAATATGAATGGGAACATCCCATTAATTATCTAGCTAAGAAATATTCTATAAGGAAATAATTAAAGCTGAAAAGGAATAAAAACCCCAAAATACTTTCTTCCTGGCTAAATTTTGCTTGAGATGCAAAAATCACTGAAAAAGCATGATTAGGCTTCCATCATTCTAAAAAGAAGAATTTATGCCATTCCCAATGTTGAGGCAGAACAGATAGGTCCACAAAGACCCATTATACTAAAAATGCCTTACCATTAGCTTCTGGTTTTTTTCCAGAGCAATTGACACTGCTTTTATGATAATGGCGATGGTATTAACTGAAACTTTAACATCATGCTTCTCTGCAGATTGAGAAAGAGAAGAATCAGCATTCAGCCAAACTAAGGGTGTGAAAAATAGAAATGATGAACAGAAAGAGGATGATCCAGTGTAACATCTGATGAACACAACAAAACCTCTAGCATCAAAGGTTAAATGATACTAAAACCCATAGATAAATACCTAAGTTGCTACCTGAAGATAAAGAAAATATGTAGACTGGTTCGATTCCAATAACCTGCAGAATGAACATAAATTTAGTAAAATATAGAACAAAACCGAAGTTTGACATCAATGAACTTTCAATCATTCACACATTAGACCATACAACATAACATGTATAGTGCTTCAGAACATCAGCATGTATTTCCAAAACACAATTTAGTATAAAAATGTGTCAAACAAGAAATCCAAGAATGTCAGAGAAATTGATCGACTAAAGCACATCTTACTAACATTTGACAATATAAGAAACGCAAAGATCGTCAATAGTAATTATAGTGGTACCAACGATCCAATTTTCTTAAAAGAACTTAAACTTAAATAATGCTTTAACCTGCACTAAATCCAAACTGTGTAAGATACCATGTGCTAGTTCTGAACAAACCTAAATGCATCAGACAAAATGCAGGACTAAGAGTGCATAAAGAGACAAGATGCAATATCTGCAGACATCTGTGGTTACAACAACCAAACAAACTCCAAATCTGAACATAGCTTCACGAAATAACCAAAAGAGTCTTACAGCACAAGTGAGATGCGATGCAATATCTATAAGCTGAAATTTAGCTCTAGTAGCCATGAAGCAGTATATAGCTCTTACCTAGTTCAGTTGCAGATCCTCCACGTTAACCAGTTTCCATAATCAGGGGGAACATGTCAACAAAACAGGTTGTTTTCAATCCTCCTAAAAATAGCATATCAGTTATCAGATGAGGTTAACAAAATGAAATCTAATCAAACATTAACATCAAGGTAAAAAAAAGGAAAAATAAATAACAAGGAGATAAGGTGTGAGAAGACAAAGATAGACACATTTAGAATATACATAAATGCCAGTGTGGTAAAGTTCCCAAAGCAGCCTGATATACGCCTTGATAACACTACAAAAAATATGATTTTTAAGGGGGGTTAAAACATACTTTAGGGTATGTGAGATATTTAAAACAAGCTTGATAAGGTATGTGAGATATTTAAGCAGTGGACTTCTTAAGCTTCATTTTCTAAAATCATGTTCTCTCACTCCGCTCTCAAGCAATGACAACTAAGTCCTAAAGGTCATAATTTACCAAACAAATATTTTCTCTTCACATTACACATGGAGGTCTTCATGTGTTCTAACTTTAGGGATATAATACACAGCAAATAAAACTATCGTGGAAAATTAAATAAGAAACATCCACAACTTAGTTAAAAGTAACTCACAGCTTTAAATTTAGGATGAAAATGCTCCAGAGGAATGAGATGGACTTGCAAAAGATGTTCAAACAACAGATAATTATGCATACAATCAGCTACTACTTCTGCCACCTGCATTCAATCATAAGAAATATTAGAAAAAACACAATAACAGTAGGCGTTACTCATGTAGGCCTCAGATAATATATCATGCCCCCAACCTCAGGATTCTTGAATTCTATGAAACCATAGTGCTTTGATTTTCCTGTCTGCAAAAGACCATACAAAAAAAATGCAAAAGAAAGAAAGTTAAAACATTACTAACTAAAAACTATTTAATAGTATAAAATAATAACCAATTTTATAATGAGAAAATATCAATGCGGAATGTGATGAATACAACACACCTCTGTTAGTGTCCGCACAGTGTACAATGATTCAAAGTTAACATTGTTCTGCTGCATGAGTTCCCTAAGGAATCCTGTGAGTTTCAATGCTCCCAGTCCTATAACTTCAACACCCACCTTTTGCATGACTTTACCATGTGAAACTGTAGGACACAAAAACAGAATCCACAAGATATCAGAATTCAATATTTCTATACAGAAAGGAGAAAGTTAGGGCAAGTGGAAGTAGACACCACTAGTAGTTTTTTCTTTTGTTTTCTTTAATCCCCTTTTCTAAAAGGAAAAAGTGAAAAAGAAGGATCAAGGAGATTGATTGACATACATAAAAGGAAAGAATAAACACATCGATGAAACACCATTACTCGTATAAGATTTAATTCTCAATCTGCGCCAAGAGAATATTCTTTAGAACTGAAGATGAGTTAAGTCACATTCATAAGAGTTTAGAATATATTATATTTTTGAAAAGTCTTGACTATGAATGAGTGCCTCAATGGACAAGGAGGAAGGACAATGAAGCAAGATAAGGCAAAAGTTTCGTATAATTATTTCATAACATCAAACAAAAGGACACTTATGCCTAAGAAGCCAAGGTAGCTGGAAATCAAAGAAAGATAAAGATACTCACCAGACCCTTAAGAGATTTGATTTCCACAATCTGTTCAGCACATTCGTCTGCTAAGCGCTTTTGTTGATTTGTCTATTGAAAATTATTAGATGAAAATAAATGGATTAGAAGTTGAACAGAACCTGGGCTACCAATATACTTAAAGTTTGAAATGGCACCCAAAATATTTTCAAAACTACAAAACTCAAATATTATAACTATTTTTCTTACCCTATTCATCAAATTTTACAGAACAATAGCACTTTTTCATTAAAATTAGAATTTAATTCAAAACTGCAAAAGTCAAATACTATAACTATTATTCTAATCCTATTTATCAAATTTTACAGAACAATAGCACCTTTTCATAAAGATCAAAGTTCTAGATTACTTGCTTGAGAACCAAGTGAAAATTAAATCGAGCAGGGACATTAAATTGGTAGAAGAGTAAAAACCAAAGACTACAGGGCTCTGTAACCACAAAAAAACAGACAGGTCAAAGATCGAAAGACAAACTCTATCAGACAATCAAGTTCCACCAATTGGTATAAGAGAAACCCACCATCTTTAACTAAAGTTATCCAATGACCTTCACTTCTAAATATAATTGAAAGAATATGAAAAATGACCATTAAAAAGCTTTTCATATATAGGTTACTTTCAATATTTCATTCCCTCAAAAGAATATATAAGGATGAGATAAAAACCTTATCACTTAACAAAGCTTTTAACGACTCAGTTTCATGCCGTAAGGAAATTGCTTCATGCGCAGTCTCCTTCCAGCGAGACAACTGAGCTTCCATCATTCCCATTTCCTTGGACAGAGCCGATGCCATTACACGAAATTCGGCTTTAATGTCATTTTTCCCTGAAAAATGGTAGAATATCAATCATCCAGAAGATGCACCAAGCCCCACCTTACAAGTGAATCACTAAAATGTACTATTTTAATGTCTTACTTTACCTGCATCCTGCATAGCTTCTTCCATTTTGATCTCAAGATCATTTTTTTCTATGATACACTTTTGGAGCTGCAACTCCAGCTCTTCAATTCTAGAATCAGCATTATCAATTGTATTTCTTGCAGCATCAGCTGACTCAGCTTTTAGATTCAGTTCCTTCTCCCTCATGACAAGAAGCCTGTCAGTCTGAAATTAAACTTTCAAAACAGACCAAAAAGTACTCAAACATCCAAAGCATGTAAAAGTAAGACAAGCAGCTTAACCTGCAGAGTATCAGTGAGTGCTTTGTATTGTCCCAGTTCAGCATTCCAATGCTGGAGTTGATCACTTAACAAAGTGTACAGTCGAGACGATTGTACAAATTTGTCATCCTTCAGTTCATTCTAAGAGAATGAAGTCTTATAAGTTAAAATACTACATGCAGTGTTGTTCAAATGTGCATTTGAACTAGCAAGAAAATCAACTTTCAGAGGTCAATAATTCAGGCAAACCTGAAGATCCTGTAATTGTTTTGAATAGATTAGGTTCTGCTGCAGTGCATCTTGAAGTTCTTTAAGTCGATCTTCTGCCACTGTCTGCAACACTTGTTTAGTAACATATTCTACAGGATTAGTCACCCAAAGGAAGAAAGAATGAGAAAATGTCTATCATGTAAATCAATACCTTTGCCTCCTCAATTGAATCCTTTATCTCCCGCAAACCCCTTGTTTTATCTGCAGTCTTCTCCGGTGACAAGGTGCCATTAGCGGCAACTTGAGTAGATGCATGCATCCCAGATGCTACATTCTTCTGCATTCCCAGATTAACTAATTTTCTTCTGCTTTGTTCAAGTTCAGCCATAATCTCTTCCAGGTCACCTTTCAGTATCAATAAACTAATTACAACTTTGATAAACAATCATGAGAAGAGACAAACCCGAACAAAAAATTTGGCACTGGCAAACAATCAGCCAGACTGCCAGCATATAGTGAATTTGTTGATATCAAGTTTACTATTGAGGATTGCTATGTGTACATGTTTGATAGTAACTGCATGCATATATTTCCAATTTATTCTGTATAAATACAAATATTTTCTAAAAGAAGGTGAAGAGACCTTGAAGACGTTTAATCTCAGATTGGTCAGTTGAATGGCTGCTTATATATACTTGAATCCTATCAGTATATTCTTTATGCTTCAAGTGTAGAGCGTCAATAACGTCACGAAAGTTCTTAGCCTCCTCTTTCATCATATCATCAATCTTGGATAGCTGCATGATGTTGTCTGGAAAAGCCATATTCAATAACTAATTAACTATAAGACTATACAGAAGTACCAAATAATGAAGAAAATAGCTGAAAGTATCATTCAAAACATGCAAGGAATGACAAATTACTAAACAGAACTAAAATATAGATATCATCGAACCTTCAGCAGATATATTTCCCTGCAATGCAAGAGCCATGCTTTCAGTTTTCACACTCTCAGCAGCAATTGTGTCCTCTAGAGATTTTAGCAACTCCATAGTGGATGAATGACGAGAAGATAGGACTTGTTCAACATAATTTGCAATTGCATCATTGTCACTACAGTCAATAGAATCTCTTTCTAGAAGTCTACAAAGAAACATCTCCTCCACAGGGCATGATGGAATAGAATCTGAAGGATACCTCAAGAAATCACACTTGAGTCAGTAATTTAAAAGAGATAGGACCACCTCTCCCAACTCCAAAAATTACACAAAAAATATGCTAAAAAATTTGAAGTTCTGATTCAAACCTCGCGAAGTGTCTCCACAGTCCAAGGTTTCTAAAGCATTATGGCCTCCTCCAGCTCGTACACCAAGGAGGATCAAATCATCAACCAACTGTACAGCAGAATAACAACACAGCATAGGAACTTAAAAACAAAGATGATAAAGAAGATATGGTAGGTAAAGAGCACTGCACAAAAAATACCTGATTCCATAGTTGATTCAAACTTATCAACATATCATCATAAGAGCTTTGCCTGTCTTTTAATTCTTTAATTTTGGTTTCAAGATCATGCAACTCATGTTTCTGAACATCTAATTGCTGGACGAGTTTTTGATTCTGGTACTGGAGAACTGCAGCGTCAACCTGGAGAAGAGAAATATCGTTGTTTATCAAGTGAAAGGTATAAGAGAAACATATAAAACAGATACTTGCACATACACTTTGAATCAGAAAAGAGACAACCAGATATATAATTTAAAATCAGACATAACTTTTGAAGCAGATAAAGATTAAAAAAAAAAAAAACTCAAAGAAGTCAAGATGATTAATACAGCATAACATGACATATCACTAATATTCAATGTTTCAATCCACATATACAGCAAAGATGTTTGCAGTCATAGGGAATTCGGTGTTAATGCAAACTACTACATATCCTCCAGTAGCTTACTACTAGAATCATCATTAAGAAAGTGTAAAATCAAAACAAAAATTGGCCACGTCAATCTCTCTCTCTTAAAATTTACTACTTGTCACTAAAAATGTTAGCATTATCTTCTTACGCCTCAAATCAAAGATCACCAATTCTATACATACACATAAATTATTATATCCATTCAATTTCAAGTTTAGAAAGATAAAAAAAAAAAGTAGATGTACGAAACAGAGGGGAAAAGACAGAGAAGGAAAGCAGATGAAGTCAGGAATAAACAACACAACCTAAATGGAAAAAAGAAATTAGCAACAAAAGAACAAAGAAAAGACCGAACCTGCAATTGATACCGAGCGAAAGCGTAGAAAGAGATGGCGAAGTGTGAAGGAAGGAGAGAGTCACAAGAGGAAAGAAGGAAACCTTGGACAACATTGAACCGAGACAAAATCGAGGGAAAAATTAGGGTTTTTTTTTTTTGGGTGAAACGGGCGCCCAAAGATCGAAATGAACAGGGTAGAGTGAACAAATTAGTGGAGAGGAACGGAGAGATTAGAGATTTGACAAAGAGAGGGATTGTTTGACTTCTGAACCAAAAGAGAGAGAGAGAGATTGTTTTGACTGTTTTTTTTTTTTTTTGAAGAAAGATTTAGATTGTTTTTGACTGTTAATTAATGTTAAATTGTTAATAGAGCTGATGGACAAATTAATTTTAGACGGAGAGAGAACGAACGGCAAAGAGAAAAGAAAGTGAAATGAGAAGGCCAAATGGGCCACTGAAGAGCAAAAAACTGACGGCCCAACAGCAGCACCCAAAGACAAGCCCAACATCAAGACAGTCCAAAAAAAAAAAGACAGGCGTTGTCTGATGATCGGAAGAATTGAAATGAACAGAACCCTTTTTTTTTGGTACCGCAATGAACAGAATCATGTGAAATATAAAAACAAAAACAAATATCTCTTCAATTTTTTCTAATAAGCTCCAAGACCTACCATGCCTTATCAAGGCATAATTTTTCTTTAAATACTTTTTTTAAGCTTGACTAAACACAGTACTAAATTATGTATTTTAATTAATATTTGAGTTGGCGAAGATATATATACTAAATATTATTTGAAAAATCCAGGGAATTTATCAAAGGCCCCTCTTAAGAATCGATGAGGAGGTTCCATTTGAATTTTTTTTTTGTCATTCTCTGTCTTTTCTCACTTGCCAAATTACTAAGAATACCCTAGGTTATTTTCTTACCCTTGAGCCCTTTTTTGTAATTATCTTTTCCTTCCACATAAATGTTATAATAAATCATATACCCTCCTTAATTATCAAGAATTGTAACGTCTTCCAGGCCTTTCATGTCTCATGTCCATATGAAGAAGAGAGTAAACTTAGTTTTTTGTTAAGTGTTACACACTTTAGAAAAGAAAACAAAATTGAAGCTATTTTAACATGTTCATGTTCATGTACAAACTAATATTTACTATTTATTGTCAACTTTAGGGCATATGCTTAATGTTAATAGTTTAGTTTTTTAAAGATGCAACACATTTAAAATCATAGTACTTTCGAATTTTTCTACGTATCAAACAATTTAATTCGAATAGAAAATTGTTCAAAGAAGCATATTTTTGAACGCCCGACGCGCCAGCCCTTTTATGTAATTGCAAGGGTTTTAAACCCGTTGAATGTGAAAGCATTTATTGACCATAAAATCATGTATTATTTTTTACTAAGAAGACCCTTAATTAGTTTCTCACCATTCGTTTTGGTCTTTTGCCACTTTTTTGGAAGACCCATTTACCCACTTTGTGCCCTATTTTTGTTCTTCCTAATTTGATTATTTCTGTAATTTTATGTGTAAAACCCATTAAAGTCTTCAGATTAATTGGTTTTGTTTTAATTTAATGATTTTCTTTTAAAAAATAAAAACGTCTCTCATCTTTCTCAAACTACAATGATAGAAAGAATTTAATTAGATTTATGAGAAATAGGATATTTTAAGTGAAAACAACCGGGCGTATGCTTCGCCCAGGAAAAGACTGTTGGTCGTTGTTGAATATTGTATATGGAAATTGAATATAATTAGATAAAAATATTCCACTTTAAAAATAATAATAATAATAATATTTCTAAAAAATAATATATGAAAGAGCTTTACACCCATAGTAAGCGACCCGCATTACTAGAAAACACCTAGATAGGGGCGTTTTTTTATATATACTATTTGAAATCACGACGTTTTAGTATACGCCGCTAAAGGCGACGACATCACAACCGTCGGAGATTTTGGTGGCGTTTTAATGGCAAACGCCACTATTTAAAATAGCGGCGCTTTTAGCAGGAAAATGCCCCTATTTAGCTATGTTTCCATATCATAAACGCCGGGGAATTAATTTTCAGAACAAAATTTTTAATTTAGGAATAGGGGCGTTTTTAGCAGGAAAGTAAGTGTGAAGAGGTGTGAAGGTAGTTCTGATGATAGAGACCAAATTTGTAAAGGGGGTGAACGAAATATTTAGTTAAAGTGGGTTGAAGCAAGGCAAATTTGTAAATGATTGTTGAATTTGTAAATGAATATTGCCACGGTGGCTTCACGAGAGTGCTCCATTCTGCATGAGGTTTAATATATATAATATATATGTATAATGTATAATATATATGTATAATTTGGTGGAATAATGAAGCCAAAAGCTTCTCTCCTGCAAGCCAGAAGTACCCAACACCTGCCTGTAAATTGTTACATGTAATATACTAAACATTCTTGACAAACTTACGCCAAAAAAAAGAATCTTAAAGAAAAAAAAAATCTTGACAAACAGGTCCGAAAGATGTTTGACAGAGATATATCAGAACCAAACTTGATTTCCATCACAAAGAAGAAGCAAGAACCAAACTTAGTTTAGGCTTTTCACTTGGAGAAGGGACAGAGATGAGAAGATGTTGATTTATCATTGGGATTTTGTTCTTCTTTGTCTGAATTAGATGGTCCCTTGAGAAGGCCTGCAAACAGCTCTGCTGGATCATAGTAAACTTCAACCTCTTCTGCTCTCATTGATTCATCAACCTGAAACACAACAGGCAAAAGAATATTTATACATAAATTGAATCTTCATATATTTTTAAAGTATAAATGAAGAAATAGATATGCTCAGGGGATGGAAAAAAAAAAAAAAACCTTCATAACTCCGATGCCATAGAACTCAACCATTTCTCCGGTGGGTGCATGTTCTTTATAAGGACCCTCAAAGTAACCCCAATGTCTGAATTTGAAAGTAATTACAGGAGGTCCAGAGTAAACTTTGATTACTTCCCATGCAAACCCACGAGGCAAAGCAGTTCGAAATGCATCATGAGATGATTCGAACGTCTCTTCATCTGCTTTGTAGTATTGATATTTCTTTGGCATTGAAGTCTTCAATAATGCATTGTAACTTCCAAGCTTAAGCGTCTCTTCCCCAGACAGTCCTTCCCTTCCTATATTTATTTTATCATGAAAGAATTAACTTCTTAATTAATTACATCAAAATTAGTACGAAAAATTCATGGTTTTGAAACGTATATGATGGATCAGGTATATACTATAGTACCATTAACAATGAGCTTGAACTTGTGTGGATTTATAGTTTTGAAGTCTTGAATGCGAGTTTTATGAGAAAGCTCTAGTTCCCATGACTTGACAGCATTTTGAACTACTTCTTCTATCGACCCTTGAGCCCATTCCTGCAAAATCAAGTATTATAATTAAGAGAAGAGCATAATTAATCAGAAGAGATCAAAGAGAAATTAATCGACCTTGGTTCTGCCTTGTTCGAAGAGTTCGTTAACAGTATCGAAAATGGGAGGGCCTCCATGTCTCCACTCTATGTTATGTGATTCTTCATCCAAGATTGATCTGTATTTATCTCCAGCTACTTTAATATCTCCTACTGCTTTACTTACACTTTCCACCTGCTCATTCTTATCCATTATTCTCTGTTTTTGAATGTTGCTGATCGAGTGAGTTTCGACTAAAGCTTTTTAAGGAACATCCAAGAATATTGACAAATGCACTGAACAGATAAGCTTGCCAGTTTGCCATACAAGGTAGACTGCTGATATCAGGGAGGCGACGTGGCATCTCAAGTATCTGCCAAGTGTAAGCTCAGAGGCTTAGTCACATTGTTCATTGCACATGTCACAAAATTGTTTTAGCACTACTCAACTTATGAATCTAATTACAGCAAGTTCTTTTGCCTTGTCTGGATTCCACTATCATGGTATTCAAGCCCAAGGACCATGTGGAGATAACCATAGGAAAACCAAATCAAATCAGAGTTACCTCATGCTTGGTAAAGAACAATGTCTTTGGTATCAACAAAATGATACTGTTATGTTTATCCAAACCAAAACTACTAGTATCAATTAAACATTAAACTCTTTCACTTTGCAATGCAAAAGAGCATATCTTCAAGGATTCATCAACACACGCCCAGAAATAATCTTAAGTCAAGCAAAAAGCACTAGTCCATGTTGGAACTATAATGGCATCAGCAGAAAAACAGAATGTTGTATTTCTCTTGAATCAAATACTAGTAAAATCCAACAAAAGTGTGAAATCAGACCATTACAATGAGTCATTTGATTTAGTTGAGGCATATTTTACCCTTTGAACAACTAAAGAAAGAAGAACTTTCTAACTACTAATGTTGATAGTGTATGCAAAATTATGTTGTATAAGGTCATCATCATTGTCTACTCCTTATTTTTAGTCCTGCTTGCTTCTGGCAACATCCAGCAGAAACTGACTCAAGCGCTGGCCAAAAATCTTTGTAGAAAATGATTCATTGACATGCTGCCTCGCCTGTTCCCCCATTCTCTTTGCCATCTGCGGGTCTTGAATGAGTTTAGCCATGGCTAATGCAAAGTCCTTTGGAGATGGGTTACATAGAAACCCTGTTTCCCCATTCTTAATTGATTCCACAGGACCCCCACTGTTGCATGCTATAACAGGTTTATGCGCTGCCATCGCCTCTATGGGAACAATGCCAAAGTGTTCATCCTACATTGTTTTGGAATCTTTGTATGTTAAAACCTATTTTTCTTTCATCAATCCAGTATGTTAATGAGAACAATAGATACCGACATACCGTTGGTGTATAAAGGACACATAGGCATTGAGCAAGCAGAGAGTTCCTTTCTGCTGTTGAGCAAGACGTAACAAAATTAACCCTATCAGCCACTCCTTCCCTCTCTGCTAAGCTTTTGAGCTCCTCCAAGTACTCAACATTTTCTCTTAGGCGTTTGTCATAACCACCTAAAATTTAGACAAAGAGAGGGTTAGAGAGAGAGACAGATTTTACACGTATGTCAAAAATCATAGTTGAAGTACTACCCCATTTCACCACAACAAAGTAATGTGATGAAGAAATTCTATACAAAAATATAGAATCTATCAGTTAGCATGGAATATGTAATGGTAGAACTTGGGGAAAAAAGAGAAGGAACTTGCCAGCAATTGTCAAGCTAGCATCGGCCAAGTTAGAACTTTGGCAGACTCCATCAAGGGTGTAAAGTGCTGCAAAAGCAGAGATTGCTAAATCTATGTTCTTTTTCCTTTCAAAGCGATTGATGGAGAGAAAATTCAACCTAGCCAAAGCAACAAAATAAGAGTTAAAAGTGAAGATAATTTGGTAAAGTTTACATAATTGGAGAAATATTTAGACATGGGTGTTTAAACATTGCTCAGAACAAAAGAGACCAAGGGATGTACAAGCATGTTGGTTACTTATAAGAATGGGGCACTTCAAACTGATCCACGTTAACTGCTGGGTAAAGAACATCTGGTCTAATTCCTCGTGCATGAAGATGCTTAAATGTTTTCGCAAAGGTAGATGCTGTAAATTTGCTATTAACAAGTATCAAATCTGCCATTCCTGCATCCCGAGTTCCATACAATAGCAAAAAGAACAAATAGTGTGAACATTATATTCCGTATTCCATATTCCAAAAGAACAAAGAACTAGCAGGATGTTGAACAAACCTGTCGTCAGTTCTTCTACAAAATCAATAGGTTTCCGGTATATCCTCCTCAAAAAAGTTGTACGTTGAGCAAGTAACAGATCTGGAAAATGACAATAGAATACAACCTACATAAACAAAGGAAGGTTGCATGAAAGAGCTATTATGACTGAAACACTAGATAACAAATAATATGAATCAATTTCATATACCTTTGATGACTTTTTAAGTTTCAACAATGGGATGACAACAGAGACCTGGTCTGCTAGTATAACATCAAATGATGGCCACATGAACAGCACGCAAAGAGCAACAAAGATGCAGCGCAGATATGCACATACAGCATGAAGACGGTAGAAAATATGACGAGGTAGGACGTCACCATATACTGTAACTGGAAAGATACCTGGATTGCCATATAATTAACAAGTAATTAAATTTCAGTCAGACCAATCACTGATTATCAGCATTAGGTGGAAGCCAATTTCAGACAATCTCCAACTCTGAACTAAAGACATCATCCTTAAGTAAAACCAAGTCCATTTTTGTGCCCTGGCTCTGCTATGACCAAGCAGAATACTCATGCTAGTAGTTTTAATAAGCTATGTGCTTTATTCAGATAAAAGCCTCATTCCAAACTTAATATGCTTAATTTCACAAAAAAGCTGTCAATATAAAGGTGTAAAAGAATTTTACCGGCACGAGTTTCCTCAAAGCATCGATTTTTGTCATGGTGAGCAGTGAAAATATGAACATTGTGCCCATGGGATGCTAATTCAACAGCAGCATCAACAATCAATCTTTCAGCTCCACCTTCAAATCAGAACAGATAAGCAACATCATAAGAAAATTTATCCTTTTCCAACTTAAAACCTAATCAATTGATATAAGTACTTGCAATGGAACTTAATAATTCCAATCCTCAAGTTCAAATAATAAGATTAAGCTCTTCCTATTCCTACTCAAAATCTAAACTTTAAAAACCCAAAAGAAAATTGCTTTTCTATCTTTTCTTGTTGATTCTCCCTCTTTCTCAGCAACCAAACAGAAGGCCGTGATAAAATTACAACAAAAAGAACCAAGACAAACAATTAAAACTTATATCAGTGGAAAATACAAGGGAAATATAATACTAAAATTACCTATGCCAAGATCTGGGTGAATAATGGCTATGTTCAGCTTGGAACTTTGCTTTTTCTCCATTTTCTCTCTTGCTTTCCTTCAATTGCACACCAACAAAATATCGTTTTCCGGAGAAAACAGAAACGGGCAGAAGAAGGGGGAAGGAAGAAGGGAGACAGGAGTCGTAAGAGAGAGAAACGGAGTCGAATGGGCCTATTCATGGGTCTGCTAGCCCAATGAGCCCACAGTTTAGGCCCATAAAAGCGGCTTGGACCAAGTTATTTTAAGCCGAATAATTAGGCGAACTTGGTGTCGTTTTACCGCATTGCCCTTTTGCTCTTCTCTATTTACTGAAAAAAGAAAATTACCAGAAAACATCAATTTTCGATCCCAAAGTTCTCAGCTGAGAGCTGATCAGCTGAAAATTCCTCAGTTCGGCTGAAAAGTTGCTCAGTTTGGCGAAGTTAGGAGAGTAAAATGACGGGAGAAGAAGCCGCCGGTCCCCCTGGGCCCAAAGCCGTCCGTCTACTCTGTTTCGTCAGCGCCGGATGTAATTTATCTTCAATCAATCTCTTATCTTCTTTTTGCATAAAAATGGAACTCAATTTGATTATTGGTTGATTTGTTTTTACAGTTATCGTTACCGTTGGAATCAACAAATGGCGAGAGCTAGAGAAAAAATCGGTTCAGCAACAACGAGGAATTCATCAGCAACAGAAGATTTTAAGCCCCGCCAATTCTGCTACTAAACCCATCAAATAATCTCCCAGGTTTTTCATTTTGGAAAAGGAAAAATTTGAAGTTTGTAGCAAATGATGATCTTTATATAGAATGGTAGATTTTGATGGTAATGTTGTCCGTTCATATTTTCCTCGTTAGTAATTTGGGGAAAATGGAGATAATTTTGTATTATGAATAATTAATTGTCTAATTGATTGGGTTTTCAATTAAATTGCATTACTTGCAACATTTGAATCCTTGGTATTGAATTTCAACTAAATTTTAGTTGAATTCTATTCGGGAAACCTTGAGTGAACAAGTGTTTTACTGCCCAAAACCGATGGAATTTTGAGTCTTGGAATGGTTTTTGTAAAAAAGATACATAAGAAAGGTTGCGCTTTAAAGAACCAATTAGAGAAACAACTAAGTAGCAATCAACAATGCAAATATGTCTTGGGAATGAGTAATGCAAGGAGGATATTTGTGGTTTTTGTGGTTGTTGCTTTTTGTTCAAGAGAATGAATTATTTTTGTTTGAGAAAGATGTAGATATCAGAACTACTATGAAGGGATGAGTGGTAGATGTTTTCAGGAACTATGCATTGTAAAAATCCACTTAGGATGCTAATTTTCTATTTCCATCTGTTTTTGTTCTATAGATTCTTGCCCAGTGATTGTTAAGTCAGTCTTTCGACCAGTTAGGAACCATTGTTTAAACTTGAATAGATTAGGCTTGAACAATCTTCATCGAAGCGAATAAGGTAAACAATCAAGAGAGATTAATCATTGGCATTATTTGGCCTCATTCAAACACTGAAACAGCTCATGACATATGTGATTAAATTACTTGCTGTTAATCACCACAGATGTATATACATAGTCATTGATTGTATTTTCTCACTCGCAGAGGAACATAATGCTCAGCTGTGCCATTTTGCTTAGAAAGCTTTTGAGTTTCACCTTAAAGACCTTTAATGTTTTGCATTTACTGTTACTTTGGAGCACAAGATTCAGTAGGCTATGTTTGAATGAAATCATACAGTTCTTTGATTAGAAGCTGACAGCAATTGAATTGCTTACCAGGCAAAATATGCTTGCCCTTTAGCTCTTGGGTCAATTATGCTTTCTGTTGAGAATTTGCCTGTCTTCTTATATATCTTGGCTTTAGCTGCAATGACCACTACAATATTCAGAGATTCTCCTTGACGAATTTTGGTGCTTTTTTGACTGATTGCATAACTTTTGGTTTGCGTGTCGCTCCTTTTATAAGAAATGAACATTTTCTGGCATATCAAGTTAGTTCGCATATTGTGCTAATTGCCTCAGTAGTCGTAAGCATAGTGTAACTATACCTCTTGAGAGACGATCGATGTCTTGCAAATCTTTTTGTTGCATTGAATGTGAAGTTCAAATGACACAGATTATGGCACTTGGTTACACTTTTCTTTAGTTATTACAAGTATTCGGAAGTAAAGTTTGTCTCAGATTGACTTTGGGACTTGGTCCCTAATTGGTACTTGAAGTTTAGAAATATGAATTGTCCGGTTCCCTTACATGCCACACCATGGCTGTTTCTGGGGCCGGTAGCCTCCGAAGCCTGAAAGCTTGGGTGGTTTCAGACTAGGTTTAGTCAATGATTTTTAAGCCTTTGCCTGACCCAAATTGTGTTTTTATTCAAGTTTAATTGTGAAATGACTTCAGCATACTTGGCTCCTCCAAAACCTCTTCCTTTTGAAGAGATTAAAACTTAAGACAACTCCATGATTAACAAAAGATGATTGATCAGGTATTTATTCGAGAACTTGAAATCTTAAACATGAAGCTTAACTCGAACCAATACGGTTGATTAAGGTATATCCTTTTTGTTCAAATGCGAGAACCTTTATTGTTTGACTTAATCAGCAATATTGAAGGTAGACAAAGAAACATGAATGTAGAAGCAACCCTATCTTGAAAGGTCAATTAGATTAAACCCCATGAAACAAGGCACACGAGGAAATGGTAAACTTTTACCTTACAATTATTGGAAGTGAAAACAACAGTAGCATCCACTGAGCAATTTGGAGCGACATAGTTTATGTCGTTTTGTAACATGTTGATGCTTTTTGTTAGACTTTGGTGAAACATTTGGGGTCAATCATTGGTGATATATACTCTCTAACCTAATTATATCCTAACAATCTCATTCACTTTTGATGTGGCAATATCTGACCAAACTCTCTTCAAACTTTTTGCAATGATAGTTACTACACATCCACTTCTCTTCAAAATTACCCTTATAGCAGCTAGCTCCCATTCACATCCAGAAATCAACATCCCCCCCACTGTACTATAACAATCATTACTCCCTATTTTGCCTTTTTATATTTACCCCATTTCAAATTCACTCTCTCAAAAAAGAACCAAAGAAAAAAAAAGAGGGTTTATACAATTTGTAATTTTGTGTATATATTGTTGACATTTCATATATATCATAGATAACAAGAGAAGTGATTAACATTTTGGGTATGATTATCAGAGTTGTTTAGCTTTTTTTAAGGGAAAAAACGATGTTTTAAATGAGAAAAGCTTAAAACGTAGATGAAAGACAACTATGTTGATAACAACAATGCAACAGATGATGAAACATGGTGAGTACTTATTAGTTGTAATCATCGGTTTGGTTGTGAGTATAACATTACACAGATTAAGTAAGCAAAAACTATAAAGTGGTGAAATGTGGAAATAAGAGAGAGTAATGTCCGCATCACAAATGGGTCGATCATGGGATAGAGAGAGCTACAAAAGCCAAACATATATATACACATTATTATATTTAGGGAAAGATTAACCCGTGTCAATGCACCCTTTAAGATTTTATTTATAGAAAGGATTACATAATTAATAATTTTTTAAATAAGAAAAAGATATATATATATTTAAAATGTAAAATAAAATATTTTTTTATAAAGAAAATCAACTTTTCTTAAAAGTGCATGGGACACCTATATTAGAAAATCCTTTATTTATTACAAATTCCATTGATATATTATTATAAGTTAAAGAAGATCCCTAATTAATATTCATATTTATATAATAGGGTGGTCAAATACATGTGTGCAGACTTTCTTGCAAGTTAGGCGTATAGGAAGGACTTTTTTCTCTTACAAATTTAAATCATTCCACGCCTCTCTCAAGACTTACAGAGGAGGACTTGTTAATTAGGTGTATAGCTCTGGCCGTTTCTGCTTAATACGGTCTTAGGCCGCTCCTATGTAAAAGAAAAGATCCCTATATTAATTATGTGTTTTGGATTTCTCTGTTCTATTATTTGATGGAGTAATTGATAATACTATATATTTCTCTTTAGCATCCTTGTTGTTTATATAAAGGACAATGCAGAATAGACAGCAATATCCATGATTTATAACCCATCGCCCAACATGAAATCCAACCGTTATGTAAGTTCATTTTTCATCAATTTATCACTTTTTCTCATATCATAAAAATCTCTCGCATGTTAGTTAGGTATACTTTGGGACCCTTAATGGGAGGGGAGACAATGAGACACATATTGTGTCTAAACTCGTCTTCTGTGCATGTACAAAATATAAAGGTAAATGTGGTTATTTAATTTTTAACAACTTTCTGATTCGGTCATCCAACTATAAAAAATAATGTTTTGGTTATCTTTTGGTCATCCAATGACTATTATGTGACTATATGCCACATGACATGTTCAATGACATGACACTTAAGCAAATTAAGGGTTTAGTAACTAAAATATTCAAATCTACAAACTTAAATGATTGTTACTTTTTATAGTTTTTGGTTAATCAAAATGTAATAAACTTATAAGTGATAAAATTTGTAATTTACCGATAAGATATAATAGATTACATAACATAATGGAAGGTAATAACTTTCTCTCATCTCATAAATCTCATACCGCATTTTTCAAGATTCAACCTTGCAAACTTTCAATGAAAATTTCAAACTCTTTTTTTTTTTGGTACTTGAGATTACCAAGGATTAAATCCTGATCACTGGAATTAACCAGCACTCTACCACCAGACTAATCTGATGGCGAAAATTTCAAACTCTTGACACTATAAACACCTCCTCTTAATATATAGTATAAGACACACTCATAAACTAATCGAAATTAGAGATAAGTAAAAATACGAGTTCAAGTGGATATTGCACATTACCTTTATTTAAATAGCAAGAGTTTGAATTCCCTATCTTTCAATATGAATTTTAGATGATCAAAACAGATTAGGTATCTAGTAATAGAAAAGGTCACATTGTTTGGTACACAAAGGTACTCCTCAATAGTGCCTACACGAACGAGATCATTGAATGAATATCTTTCAAGCAATGGAGTTTCTCATCTTTTTCCTAGATTAAAATGGTCGGGGTTTTGACACCTCCCAAGTTACCTAATTAAGTGCCGGTATTAATTGAGGGATTGGACCCCATTGAAATAGAGAAAGCCTTAACTCTTAACATAAATAGAGACTGTTTTGGGTGGTGCCTTTCCTTATTGTGTAGGTGAATTTTCCATGTAGCAGCAGCAATATTGAAACTTGGGAATATGTTAATTAATGGCAGCCAAGAAATTGCGTGAAAGTCATGTGAAAGCTGTTGTTCCTTTCATCACAAAAGAAAAGCCTAGGCTTTCTAGCATAAATTCTAGCCCTCACGTAGCCCTCTGAAATTCTAATTAATGCTTTAGCTTGTCGAGACCATTAGGCATTAACCAAAAATTGTTTCCTCTCTTTTACCATTTGTCAGAAGAATTATTCTTTTTGAAAATCAAAGCCGTGTTGATAAGCATAATTAATCAAGTCCCATATAGATCTCAGTCTAATTATACAATAGACCTTCGAAAATTAATGCAATTTGCTCTTTTTCTTTTTCTTCAGGGAGTCAGGATCGATTCTGAGTTTTGACCTAACTAATTAATTAACCAGGCTCATACTCAAAACAATTTTGAAAGTGTGTGTGTTTTCATTTTCTTGAGCCGCCAATATTAGAATTTATTGTGTAAGCTTTTCTTAATTTGACACGATGGACTTTAGACTTTTATTAGGTTCATGGATTCCTTTTCATGAGGTCTTACCTAATTATATCAAATCCATTTGATGATGGAAATGGTAAAGCGGATCATGGTCAATCTTTGGCTAAACACTCATTTTATGATTTGATGTTATGCAAAATTTCGTTGACATTAAGAATATTATTACACAGATGAATGACCTAATCACCCCAACTTTTCATTAATTACATCTATCTTTTCTCTCCCTAACTCTTCATTAATTAGGGGTATCTATGGAAAAATTGTATTTATTTTGTAAGTGTTTCACTTATTATGATCAAACAAGACAAAACTTGAAATGTTTCACTTATTTTGAAAGGGAGGTAGTAATAATATTTTAAGAAAAATTGATGATAAAAGTTACCTAATATAATAGGAATTTGTTAGAGAATTTTATGTGAAAAAGGTTAAACCCTCTCAACAAAATTACATAATTTTAATGAATTGAACTTGTATATATTATTCTCACATTTGTCAAAATTAAACCCATTTATACTATCTCAATTAAACATTTGTTTGTAAGAGTACTGAATCATGTGCACACATATTATAAGCCCATTCCCACCTCATAATAAACTCCCATATTCATCAAGGAGTTTATGAGCACTAAATTAAGTAAGAAATTGTGAAAATTATCATCTCCTAAAACTAATCTAAATAAATTATTATTTATATATAAGCTTCATAATCAATTATTTAATTCCATTTCCCTAATATATATTATTGAACGCTTAAATCTTATACAGATAGATGTCCTTTTCAACAATCAATTTGAAGTGTTGTTGGTATAACAATTGTAGTACGTACCATATACGTCCTTAAAAGTTGTACGTACTTTGGGATTCATCATCAAACAAAAATTCCAAGCTATCACCCCTTCTCTCTTCAATTTTAGTTCTAATTAATTATAAGTTCCTTACTTTTAGTTTGGTTACTTACAATTGCGTTGCCGTTATCCAATGTTTCACTTTCAGAAATGGCATTCATTACTATCCCAAGTCCCTCACTTTTCTTTGTAAATGCTCTCTCAATCAACTTACCTCGAAAACTACCTTTTCTTTTCCTTGAGGCACAATATCCCTTCATTTTAAATACATACAAATTCTATTTTTTCTCTGAGGGTTACACATCTTCAACACTCTGCCTCACAGAATCTCTCCATTACTTACAACGGATGTCATGGAAATAACTTGGCTTAGAGCCATTAATTAATTGTTTTTTGTAATTTCTTCGCTTTATTCCATATATATATATTATATATAAAAAATTGAAACCATAAATTAAGAAAGATATCCGAACCCATTCTGGTCCGAACCGGATATAATCCGAACCCGAAAGTAGATATAAGTAATATACCAACAACCAAAGCCATTAATTCCTTTTTGAAATTGTATATATATGAGCAAGTAGAAGGAGATATTTATTTTCTTGCTTTAATGTTTTTTGCAGAGTACAATTGTCCAAATACAAATAACGATGTTGGAATGGTCACCCCAAAGTGTATACAATGTCTGGCTTTGATCCCCCTCTCATGATTTCATGATTCAGAGACAATATTATACATACAATACACCTAACCTAATCAATTTTTTTTCAATTTTTTTTTAATTTTCAAAATTTTCTCATGTATATAGTTCAGAGTTATAACGCTGACTGCATATAATAACATCGGGATCGAAAAAGACAGATGAAAGCACATAAACCGAAGGTCACGAACCAAATGATTAAATTTATCTCTTTCTTCCTTCTCACTGCGCTGTAATATATATCTCTTTTGCGACCATTAAAACACCAAAAGGTTAAATCAAATTTTGGACAAAAAAATAAAGGTTAAATCAAATGAATCGCCACATATATATCCATTTGCTATGAAAAAAGTTGCTTGTCTTAACTCTTAAGCACTGCCTTCAATGATTCTTGGAGTCTTTTGCAATGTAACAGTACTATACTGCTAAAAAATCTCTGTTTTAATCATCACCTTCATATATATATATATATATATATATATGTATGTATGTATGTATATATATAAGTTTGGCCATTGCAATTAATTATGTTTAGTTGTCAAAGATTTTGAAATCAGATTAGTTTTTTTTGGTAGATGAAATCAGATTAGTTGGAAACCCTAAACTTGGATATTTTTTGAG